>JAJEKB010021580.1:488419-523786 GCA_022393335.1 Macrotrachela quadricornifera | reverse complement strand
ATGTTGGTCTTGATGATGTTGTACTGGTATTTGTAACTGTAGCTAAATAAAATTGGATAAAATGTCTAACACAATGTGCTAACAAGTGGTGGTCTACAAGTATACTATTCTGATTGAGCTCATTCTCAGTTCATTAGTAGAACCCAATGGAAACTATTTGAAGTCTAAGGACATTCATGTTGATTCACAATTTACAGTATATATGGAACGACTATAAAAACATGACTAGTTCTGGAAACTCATGAAGGTATTTTCTTCTCAATCTAACAGCTGCATTTACGAATACTACATGATGAGCAGATATGTCTACACTGAATTTTCAGTTCTATACATAATGTAGTAGCAAACAGAACTTCGATTCATAAGAGGTAAAAGAAGATTCGTTTCTAGATCTTAAATGACGTTTACAGTATCTTAAAGAATTCACTCGTTTTAATTAATTATTTTATATGACACTATTATGATCAGATGAAATGAGAAGAGTATGGGCCAGCATGCATGTAATGTCTCTCAAAGTTAGTTCATCTCCTTTCTGAACTAGTCAAGCTCGTCTTAACAGAAATTCTGATATTTGCATATTACAAATGAGTAGAAAAAACTGTGCTAGAAAAGTTTTAATGAGAAAAACCTGTAGTTGTTTGAGTCATCGATGTTGTCACACTTGAATTAAATGGTGGACACACTTGAGGATCAGCAAATGCCAATGGATAACACATTGGTTTATTGCAACGAATGTTGAAAACACAAACAGTACAAGGAATTGTACAAGTCACATTATCACTCAAACATGGAATCAAATTCGAACAAGATATCGGTGAAATAGCACACACACCGCCAGATCCTGAACCAAGTGCAAAACACTCGCAGTCGAAATTAGTTGAACAAGGAGCTGCTCGTGCATTACATGTTGAGGGTTGACATCGGGAGCTAGTCGGTATATCTCCTATCAAAGATTTACAATATACATTTGATGACATAATGTATAAGTTTTTTTACCTGACACACCCAAAAAGCACCTAGAACATTATACCAGATTACTTTGATAAACTTTTTATTCGTAAAACGTGAAAAACTTACATTACTACTGTTAATACCACCAACATCATCCTTATACTATTGAGAATATTGTGAGTAAAGGTACACGGTTGACAGGCCTTTTATATAGTTTATGCAACTAATATCCTTCCTCGAAACAAATACCCTTTTCAAATTTTGAATAGCCATTCGATAACGTGGCTTCAATTTTTGCATTCAATGACGGAAGGGCTTCTTGCCATTAAAATAAAACATTTTTTGTTGATACTTCCTAGTTTATTTTTTGTCGTAATGAAGTTTATTTACCTACCTAATATACTTTAGTATGTGTACCAAGGGAAAAATATCTCGATACCTGCCATTAGTAATTAAAAGTATTCACAGGAAGAAGTACAAACTAGATTTTGGATGCAAATATATTTTAAATAGGTATAAAGCAGTATTAATAAACATCAGTAATATTGCTCCATTAATTTCTTTTTATAAAGTTTCACTAAAAGCTTTCAAGATTGAGGAACCGATTGAAATCATCAGTTTTCAAAAATGTTGCAATTGTTTTTTTCATTTAGACAACGGTTATTTTAAAAAAATAACGTTTTTCTATAAAGTTTGATCAACAATGTTCGAAGTTGAGGGATCTGAATCTATAATTCGTAACTCAAAATTTGTGAGTTTGCTTTTTTGTTAGAAGAAGTCACGTTTTCGAAAATTACAGTCGTTTTTAAAGTGCAACCAAAGATTTTGAGGGACGAGAATGCTGAATCTACAAGTCGTTTCTCAAAATTGATGTATTAATATTTCTGTTACTGAAGGCCTATTTTTCGCAAATGACTCTTTATTATAATGGAAGTCGGAATAAAGATACAACATGGTCATAATCGAGCCAGTCCAAAGGTTTGTAAGAAAGCACACTTAAATGGATACTAACAGTGTCATATTTCATCTGCGCAATAGTGCAGGAATAAATGTATTGCTTTTCTGTTCACTTTTTCCTTTCTTTCTTCACTATTATCAGAATGCAACACAGCCATGTTCGGGCCGATCCAGAGATTTCTAAGGACGCTCTTTGAAATGAGTACCAACAGCCCGATGTTTCATTCATGCAGTAGCGAAGGAAAATAGCAATGGCAAATAATGAACAATGGGCGGACATATTGTACCCTTACTGCAGCTTCCATTTTGATAGATGTTTATGTCCACAGAATAGGCTTCCAGCAACGGAAATACTAAATTCATAAATTTTGAGAAACGACTGATCGATTCCGAATCCTTAAATCAAACTGTATAAAATTTCGTTGTTTTCTTAAAATAACCTCTTCTCTAACTAAGTGAAATAATTGATTTCAAAATTTTTGAAAAATAATGATCTCAATCGATTCTCTGATTCCAAGATCTTTTAGTGAAACACTATAAAAACATATCAGTAGGCTAGTATTGTTGGTTCAGTTTACTATTAAGATACTGATATTGAGACACATCTACTTTTTAAATTTGTTGAAATCTTTTTAAATTTTAAAATTTGCTTTTCTCTTTCTGATTTATAAACACTTACAGGTATCTGCAAGTATTCGAGTATTCAAATGTGTGTTTACATGATTTAGGGTAGTCTCAAAGTTTTATATAGTGTATCACGATGGTTCGTTCATTCGCTAAAATATTTTCAGATTTCATGAACAATACTGTGGGTTATCCAGTGATTTGATTTTTTTTTCGTACGAAAATAGATAAAAATAAAATTATGAATTAGGAAAAAACATTAGAACTATTTTCCTTGAAGTGATCGGAATTATGTGGATTAGATTAAATGACTGATCCAAATTGCATTTAATCGGGAGAAATCAGATCACCTCACCGTGATCTTTGCTATTTTCACCGATACTTTTTTCTAGTATATTCTTTTTTGAAGATTCTTTTCTGAATAAATAAAAGATATTTTATTTTATTTGTATTCCAAAAATCAAATCTCTCCCATGTAAAATGAATGAGAACGTAATAAAATAAAATAAAATTTTTAAATACAGTAGATATTTATCCGTTTCTTCCTCATCTTTGCTAACATAAACCAAAAATCGTAAAGAAAACAGTCTTATTTTGCTCCAGACAAAAGATAAAAAAAAACGAGAAAATGGTATTATCGATGATGTTCGATTGCTTCACATATAATTATTTTACCTATATTGACATGAATCTCGATGAAAGTGTTAAAGAGTAAGAACTAGCTTGTATTTATCCATTTACTTGAATTGCCAATCTATCGACTATTAACTAACTGTACAAAGGAAAAATGGAATAAGTTAGTAAAAATGTGTCATGCTACATATGAATAGAAACGAAAAGAACTACAAAGAACAAATCGATTATAACTACTTGAAAAAGAGAACAAAATGACACGATCATATAAAGAATAGGTAATTTAATGAACGATCAACCAAAATGAATTAAAAAATCAGTACAAATAATACGAAAATGAAAAATATAGAACAGGAGAATAAAAACAAAAAAGAAAATCTTTACAATTGAAGATGTATATTAGATATATTGAATAGAAAAATATAATAATAACCATACTATATCATAAGCATACAGGTCAATATTGAATTTAAACTATAATAAAAAAAACTACATATAAAAAATTTAAGCAATTATATAGGAAAGCAAAAAGAAGTCAAATGACTTTAATGTATGTGACATAAACATGCCTTAATTACTGCTATGTGATTATATAAGAAATTCAATGTCTTTCATGTGACATACAATTGTCATATTATTGTTTGCTTAGAGAGCATTTCAGAAATTTTGGCGGTTGGTCGGCCGCTCTCCCGCAGCATAATTAATTCAGTTTAATTACATTTTGATATAATATTTAGTTCTTATATATGTATGTAAGTATATATACGTATATACGAAGCATATTTTTTTCATTTTTATTCAGTATTCTTTAGATGTAGATTTTTCATTTTTTCCAAAACCAATGAATTTTTTAATTCATGATAAGATCTTCATCCAACTTTATTACATTGAAAACATAATTGTTATATTTTTTTATTCTTCCTTGAAACTTTTCTTTTTTCTTTTACATCAGCAATCTGTAGTTTAGTATTTAAACACTTGATAAAACGTATTATAGATGAAATAAGTTTAAATGGAATAACTTGTATCAAATTAAGTATGTATTTAAACTATAATTCATGAGAAATAATGAAATAAAATAGTATCCATTCATGTTTCTCTTTTTATTGTTTTGCTATCAGCTGCTAGCAAAGCGACTAACAACGAAAGAAAGATAAATAAAAAAGTGATGAGCCTTCACAATAAATAAACCAGTATATATTATTATTTTCTTAATAAAACTCAGTATCATCACTAGCTTCAACAATTTCTAGAGTTTCTTCGCTTATATTTTAGTTTTGAACATTATTAAAATTAAATAGACATGCACAAAGTGTATGATGCATATGACTTTTAATAATTATTTATTCTATTTCTCAAAATAGTTGCTATTTCAAACTTAAATAAGCTTATTTTTTTCATTGTTTGGATGGTCACATTCAATTTCTATATCATGAGAATTTATTACAATACATATCTGTATATTTCTTGTTACACTATTTTCCTTAATTGACTTAACTTGTATGTGTGTATATAACAATTGCCCGAGTTTGTGTTTTGTTAAAGAAATTAATCAGCCGTATATACATCAGAAACAAATATTATATCAAGATGTAATTAAAATAAATTCATTATACTACGGCAAGGCGGCTGAACGACCAGCAAAAATTTTGAAATGCTCCCCTATAATGGGAGAGAAAAAGATATTAAGAAAAAAAAATTTTTTTTGCAAACTGTATATTAAACTAACCTTTGCTTCTTAAGAAACAGAAGATCTTTTTTTACAATTGCTTGAAAAAGAAAAAATTCGAAAAGCTCCACATTAATTATCTAAAATTTGTTTAATAATATATTAATTCTTCATTCACTTCTCATTTCACTTGTCTCAATTTTTCATGATCAACATTAACTATTTAGTAGAGAAAAATATGTTTTCCAGAAGTAATTATGTGAATAATTGTTTGATAAAAGAGAGAAAATTAAAAAAAAACTAGATAATTAGTTTATTTTGTGCGGAAATTTGTTTTGTTTTCTTTTTAGAGTATTATTTCATGGACTATTTGTTGCATTTTCTAGTATGTAAAAATTATATACTTCCTATATCATGCAGATAATGTAGATATGCAATAAAAAAGACCAATCAAAACAATTCTTCAAATTATAATTAACTTTTAGTTGTGAATATCTAAAGAATATTTTTATTCAATAAAAAGTAAAATTAGTTTTTTTTGAAGACTTACATTTATTCTATATTATAGTTTACATACTTTTGTTTTCATCATATATATTATGCTTAAAAAAAATAAATATCATAACATTTTATTCCATTATTAATATATTATAGATTGTAAGTTTACGTAAAAATATTATTAGTACTTAGTTGAAACATGTTCTTTCGTGGTGAAATTATTTAGAGCATACAGTTTAAAGAGAGACCTAAGCTCGAAGTATAGATAATTTAATCAAATGTTGAGATTGAAGTTTGGAGACAGTTAGATAAACAAAGTTTTTTTTGAATGTGTTGCTGTGTCATGTTTTGATACACTCTATAGGCAAAGGGATGAGAGTTTTAGTATGAGAAATGAATATTGTAATGATCCTCAGAAAATATATAAGAATAGATGTTGTTCGTTTCATCTAGTGACCTCTTCAGGATTTGCCGAATAGTTGAGTAGTGTCTAAATGATTTCCTAAAAAATGATGTGTAATAGTGTACAATGTTTATTTTTCACAGAATAGAAAGGCAATAGCATATTTAACTTAAAAAACACATTTTAAAACTGATGCTTTGTTTGCTTATAAAAAACTTTAATATAATTCGACTGTTTTATGTAAATCGGTAATATCTCAAAGGGCTCTTCTCTATTCTCAGAGACAAGTTATAGTCGTTAATGCATACAATCGACTGACCAATTTAAGGACTCCTTTTAGACAATTTAATTTTTCGAAAAACTTTCGAAGTTGAGATTTTATTATAAGAAGATGCAGCAAAACTTCTTTTTTCAGAATACCTATAGCTTTTTAGAAAACGAGCAGATTTTTACGAACTTATCATATTAAACTTTGGTTCCGCTATCGTAATTTCAAAGATATTTTCAAGATTTTTCTCTTTTAAAAACACTATATTGATATTTGCATTAGCGTAGAATACAACATTTTATATTAATCAACATGTCAGATATCGTCAGTAACAGGCTCGTAGTCAGAAATTTTCCCAGAGGGGTGCTCACCAGCGGGAAAATAATTTTTCACGTCGCGCAAAAGTTTTTTATCCATGCCCTCCTTCATATGTTTTTTGCCCAAGGGGGTGGACGGGCACTCTGGGCAACCCTCCCTCTTGACTACGGTCCTGATCAGTAGCCTCCATTTGTTAGATGGTTTACAATATTTTATCGGATTGTATTGAAAAAGTTTTGTGAAACAATTCATTTTGCAAGCTTTTTTTGCAGACAGCTGTATATATACATATATAATGAATGTTTAACAATTTGTCAATTTTCTTTATTCAGATAATAATCACTGTAAGATTCAAATAATGTCAGTAAGTTAATTAATCAAATAACGGACGACCTAGATTTATAATACAATTTCAATAAAAATTATTTTTCAATTAATCAAATAAGTTTTTTATTGAAATTTTTGCAGAAAAAAAGGAAAACATTCTCTTGAAAAATATTTATTGAATTTAGGTTGGAAGTATTTCATCGTCTGTCAATCAAATCAGTATAAGGTTCTCATCAATTAATAAAATAATAATATAATCGTTTATTTTATTTTGAAGACAAAGATTATCATCAAAAAAAGTCCTAATAATCAGTCTGGCTTGTGTATTTGGCATCATTCTAATAATTATCGGAATTATTAGTGCTGCTGTTGTCATTCGTCGAAAAGAATCATCAACAATTAATGTCATTAGAAATACTACTATTGGTATTAAAACTTAATTTTAGTTGTAATTTTTGTTCTTATTTCTCTCTATCAATAAGAGCAAAATCAATTTTTTTATACAGAATAAAATCTTTCATGAAATATTTCAGGAATAACAAGCACTTTGATACGAACATCAACAAGTACTTCTACTCGAGTATTAACAACGACTAGAACAACAACATTATCAAGCATTTGTAAGCATCTTATCATGACTTACACTATCTTCATATTAAAACAAATTATTCTAGCAACATCATCATATCGATCGACAACATTTCGAACATCAACTATTGTTAATACTTCACCAAATTTCAGCGCGACATGTATGAGAAAAATATTAGTTTATTGATATAATGAACATATATATTTGATTTAGATATTAATTGTAATTCATCAGCATTTCAATCTTATAGATCATACGTCGCACAAAGTCGTCCATGGTCAATGAGTGTTGGTGATCTCAATGGAGATGATAATAATGATATAGTTGTTGTTAATAGAGATAGTGCAAATATTGGAGTTTATCTTGGATTAAGTAATGGAACATTTCAAAATGCGACATTATTTGAAATATACAATGATAGTCCATTTGTTACTATTGCTGATATGAATAAAGATAATAAAAGTGATTTAATTATTGCTCAAGCTGGAAATAATTTCATAGGAATATTTTATGGTTATGGAAATGGAAGTTTTGATACAAGAATAGATTATGCTGTTGGAAATTATCCATATTGGATTGATATTGGTGATTTTAATTTAGATAATCAATTAGATATTGCTGTTGCTAATGATAGAGACGATACATTTATGATTTTAATTGGATATGGAAATAAAAATTTTACAAAAACAGGAATATATCAAACAGGAAGTGGTGTAACAGCACTTATTTCTCAATTTATAAATAATGATCATTATATAGATATTGTAGTTAGTAATTATTATGACAATACGATAAGTATATTTTTTGGATACGGAAATGGAACATTTGCAACTCGAATAACATATTCAACATCGGCTGGACCATGGGGAATTGCTTTACAAGATTTAAATAATGATCATTTTATTGATATAGTTACTGCCAATCATGCTAATAAGTCAATTAATATTTTCTTTAATAATGGTAATGGATTTTTTCAATCAAAAGTTCTTTATTACACAGGTGTTCAACCAATCTCTGTTTCTCTTGCTGATTTAAATAATGATAATTTTACTGATATTATTGTTGCAAATAATGGAGAAGTTTATTTAACTGCTTTGCTCAATAATGGTTATGGAATATTTAATACAAAACTGTCATTAAATATCAGTGGACGACCAACAGCTGTTGTTACTGATGATTTTAATCATGATGGAAAAATTGATATTGCTTCCATTACTCAAGATTCAAAACGTTTGGATGTTATATTAAATTTTTGTTAACATTATATATTTCATGCTTATTCATATCATAAATTTTTCTTTTTTCCTTTTAAATAAACTATGAATACATGCCATTCAACAGACTGAAACTACAGAATGAAAAAATTTTTTTTTTATATATAGATAAAATAAAAAAAATGCTTATAGGACCTATCTTAAGAAGGAGACAAGCTGTCGTGACCATAGTTAGCATATCTAGAATGAAAAACAAAATAGATTTTTTTGTATACATGTATGAGATGTTAGATAACTTTTGTATAAATGAATATTATTGAGCTTACGAGGGAACCACCCGAGGTGCTAAAAAGCTTTTCGACTGGGGGTTTCATGGTTCGATAGGACATACCTAGGTATGATATATCCTAGCTTGGTTCGTGCGGAAGTTGCTTCTAGAAAGAGTTATGAATTTTTTAAGTTATAAGCAGAATTTCCACTTTTACCGCTAAATTTTAGTTTTTTAATATAAAAAAGTATTGGTTTTATATTTTTCTTATATATATATATCATAACCACCCGTTTTAATCTTTTAAAAGGATCAATTGAAAATAAATATGGATCTGAGAAAAAAAATTTACAACATTTTTTCTAGTTATGTAGCTACTCTTACTTCGCCGATGAATAAGAAAGGTCCATTTGAATAGTTATAAACTGTTTTCGAGTTAAGTCATTATTTACCGTTTTCATCTCTTCTCTTTTCAATAATTTGGAGCATAAAGATTTGTCAATAAGCATTGCTTTTATTTTCTTGCATGTATGCGTGAGTATCGTAGGGAAAAAATAATGTGAAGCAAAAGCTATAAAACTGTAGCACGCGTTTAGATCAGTCAGATATCATGAGTATGATAATTAACGAAAAAATCTTGAAAACATAATATTTTGCTGCAACGACTACATCTAATAAACGCATATTGATCGCATGAAGGTATGTCACAGTGGTCCTGTTTGAACTGGAAACACACTTGTGTGACTGTTTGAAAAGGTCGAGGATCGACATTAGTATAGCCACTTTTGAACCATGCGTAGCGTATCATAGATGTGAAAACAGGGGATGAAAGTTGATTATGAATAATAGACTGTAAACGGATGATATTATTCCTTTGCGCAAGATGAATATCTATTTCATCAAGAAGAACCCGCTCGTAAACCTTACGCACGATTACTTTCCATTGCCTGTTAAAAAATACATCCAGAGGCTGAATTATCGAAGTTGTTTTCCGTGGAATCTCTAGTCGTGTGAGTCTTTTAATTGACTCATAGATACCTTTTCTATCTCCCTGTCCAGACCAGCTATCAGAGAGAAGTAATGTCGGTTGTGAAAGTAGCGAAGGAATGAGACACTTATCGCGCCAATATTCAACTAGTGACGTGGTTAATTTTCCAGATGCGCTACATGTAACAACAACATTTTTCATTTGTGGAAGATTTGCTTTGATATTCTCACTCATTCGACCATTTGCTTCTTTGAGACGTATATAGACGGGACCGAAGAGTTTACCACTCATACTTATTGTCGGTTGAATCGTATAGCTATGGGTGACTGCATTTATCGAACGTACGGCGGGAAGTGTTGTCTTTTCACCCCGATATGAAAGAGTTCGCGTTGAAGGAAACTCAAGCTGAAGTCCGGATTGGTCTGTGTTCAACACGAAATCATCATTGTAATGAGGCAATAATGATTTAACTTCGATAACAAATTGTTCTGCTGATTTTTTAATTTCAGTTTCATTGATCACTTCACGTTTTGCGACTACCTGAAAGAGATACGATTAATACACTAATTTACAACATAAAACTTTCATCTGGTTTATACGGTATATGTCCTAACCTTTATAATTTTTCTTGAACATATGTCATGTTTATGCTTAAAATTTAAGATCCAATGATCTGACGCCACAAAATCATGCAATGACATCATCCTTGCTTTTCGTATAGCCCATCTTTTTAAGTCCATGTCGTGAACTGGACATAAAATATCCCGAGCACGTTCAAAATTATTATAAACATAATCTTCTATTGAATCCACTTTTTGCTTTTTTGTTCCTTCTTTCTCAACATACTCCCGAAAACGCGCCATATATGATTGATGAGCGATTCTTCGAAATTTGTTATGAACACATTTCCACGTATGAGATCGTTTTCCAGTTTTTGGATTAATTGCATCGTAATATTCAAGTGCTCGCTTCATATATGACAAAGAAAATGATTCGAATACAGGATTTTCCTCGTCTTTTTCTTCATAATCTAAATCATGAGATGATTCATCAAGACATTCTTCGCATCGATTTATTTCATCGTCCGACATATTGTAATCCAGAGTCGTTTCGTCATCTTCATTGTATGATGTGCTTGTCCATATCGACTCGAATACATTGAACAATTGATCAACAAGCTCTTCCTCTTGAACTTGAGTAAGTGATGATGGAACTGGAAGCTCTTTAAGTGTTCGCTCTCGAAACAACTGTGTTATTCGATCTACTCCATCCATTACTATTTTTCAGATTATGATAAAACCTATGTGATACTTTTACACATTCTCGAGCAACGTTTTTCGTTTTCTCTCATTTGGTGCACTTCTATACGCATACCATAAGAAGAACGCTGGCTGATAAATGAAAAATACTTTCTTCTACACTCTCTCCTTTTTTTCTTTGATAGTCATGCACATACCAAAGTAGATACAGATTAACATAATTTACAAAATGATATCCTTGCACATACAAATGCGTCAAAATTACAATGGCAGACACATAAGAAAAATATAAAACTAATACTTTTTTATATTAAAAAACTAAAATTTAGCAGTAAAAGTGGAAATTCTGCTTATAACTTAAAAAATTCATAACTCTTTCTAGAAGCAACTTCCGCACGAACCAAGCTAGGATATATCATACCTAGGTATGTCCTATCGAACCATGAAATCCCCAGTCGAAAAGCTTTTTAGCACCTCGGGTGGTCCCCTCGTTAGATTATCGGCCAGCACATTTTCTACAATGTGAACAGAGATATGACTGTATTATTGATTACTTATTTATTGCAAGACTGAAGCACATATATAAATGTATTACAAAAAGCTAGACAACGTTCTTTACAATTGTTACAGGCTCTGCCCTTCACATTATGTCCATATGTAGGTCATTCTTTTTTTTCTCTTTTCTCTTTCGTTTTCTCTTTTCATCTTCTTTCTATACATAATATCACATATTATATTCTTTATTGGTATAACATCGATATATCTTTTCTATTGTTATGTGATATTATATGTTCTACCATTCGTGTTATTCTTTCTCTCTTGCATACATATATACGTGTGTTTTTCTTCTCTCTAGTCAGATATCTATCTTGATTTCTCTTGTACCTCTATCTTTTTCTTGTAGCGTGTTTTTTCATTTTTTAAAATAAAGCATAATAAACTATGAAAGAATGTCTTCTCTAATAACAATAATCAAAATAAATAGTTTCAATATTGAGAAAAATATTGATCAAGGTATATATGTGAATCGTTGAATCACGGGTTTACGCTTTTTAGCTTGTTTTTTTCGTCGAATTATTTCACGATCTTCACGAACTGGATCAATGCCAAAACAGTATTTCAAGATATCCATAATGATGATGAACATGGCAAATGAAATTATAACAAAAATAAACGCGTAGGAAAATGATTTGGATACAATTTGCAAGATGATTATTTTCTCTGCAGTCAATTCACAATGACGACCCCAAAAATTCTCACCGAGACATTCACAGGTATAATTACGAAGTAATGATCGACAAACACCTCTATTATAACAAGTGATATTATGACAGTAATTGATCTTTCTTTCACAATAATGACCTTCCCAGCTAGCTTGACAAATACAAGGACTTTCTTCTCCATTCGTACTATTGCGGGTACCTACAAACAAGTAACGAGTCGATCATGAATAGTAGAAGATATAACAGTACCGTTATTCCAGCAAGGCTCCAGTTGACAAGTTCGACTATCAGTTTTACAGCAAGAATCATTCGATTGTGCTGAACAACTGCAAGTATAACCATGTACGCTTGTTTTATTATTGTGACAAACTTCATTATGACAACATAGCTGCAGAATACGGCAATAATCACAAAAAACATTCATTCGTTCACCTTTGCTACTGCACAAAGGTGCGATAAAAAATAGTGATGATGAAAGATCTAAATGGAAGAAAATTTCTAATTCAAGAAAAATAAATTAATGATAAATAATTTTTCTCTTATCAAATTAATAGAACAGTTTGCTATGGAGGAGAATAAGATTCAATTTTCTTTTGCATCAAAGAAACGCATTGTTCTGTCATTCATTCATTCATTAAAATAAGATACTACAATTATTATCTAGTTATTGATTGATGTAACATCCGAAAAGAGAGATATCCTATTCTAAAACTAAATAACTCTTGGTTTTCCTTCTACAACTTAACTTTACTGCTATAATTTTTTGTGAACAGAACAAAGATTCCATTTCAGTCTTGTTCCGAATTTTCTTTTTTGAAATCATATTTGTGAAAGCTAACCCAAAAAGCAAGTTACATGTACACTTTTTTTTATCTTTACGTTCATTTTTCTGCAAAACTTACTACAACCATCGTTTGTTAGATGAAACTTCTGTACACGATGATTGAATTCATCCATAACGTATAAATGACCACAACTATCAAGTCGTATCGAAAGTACTCGATAAAATTGATTGGCTAACGATTCCTGGGCGCCTGTACAACCAGCTATACATTGATATGTGTTATCCTTCACCCGAATAACACGATCGTGTTGATTATCTGCGATGTAAAGATAGTTATTATCATCTAGCACTATATCTGTTGGAAACTTCAACATTAAATTATGTGGATTTCCTTGTCCCGCCACTGTTGTTCCATTAAGTTGTTGTTGTCGAAAGAGTTAAATTCTATAATTTTCAGCATCAGCTACATACAAGTTAAACTTTTTATCGACAAAGACTTCCCAAGGAGAAGATAGCTGGTTTGGTGTCGATCCTAAACAGCTTGTTCCAGCAACAGTAGTTACAATATTCTCTTTGATATCAAGTGAGATTTTCACTACACGATGCTCATCTTGCACTGAACAGTAAAGAGTATTATTCATATCGATGAATAAACCGTAACAATGACCAGAGAATTGTGCGGCAAACACACTGTAATTGAATTTGATCGACCATTTGTCAATTTGTCCTTTTCGATTTCCATTTTCGAAATAAACATCATCATTCGGCGTAGCGAAAAGCGTTGTATATTGAAATAACTCAACGTGTAAAATCCATATTACATTTCCTTCCTGCCAGACAAGTATTCGGTTGCGGGTGTGATCAGCCATATAGATACGATTATCAACGTCAATGAAAAAACCACGAGGTGTCGAACCAATCATACTTTGATTGACGAATGTCGTGCCATTTTCACTCCATGTAGCATTGTGACAGAGTGGTGAAAGATTATAAGAAGCTACAAATAGTACAAAAAAAAAGAAATTAGTCTATTTTTTCCGTTATCATCCACCTAAAATTCTTGTGTTAAGTAAATAGAAGGAGTAAATCAGTATGGGTCATGTCTCAACCTGCTTCTTCTATCGAATTTCCTAATTGATCTGTTAGACAAGATATACTAAATTTTAAGACTGTTTTACACTGATCGCACAGATAGGATGATTCTAAAGTTAAAATATCTTACCGTTAGACCAAAGAGAAACTGATTTTTGCTGTCGATGATCATATACACAATAAGTCCCATTGAATTCATCCGAACATATACTTGTGAAGCCATGAGTTCCATTTTTATTTGGATGACAAATATCACCATTCTTGCATGCTGTAAAAAAGACATCACATAATGTCGTATGAATATGTTATAAAAGTACCTGCAGAATGATCATTGAAGAGAAAAAACAAAAATTTTTGTCGAACGAATCGGATCATTACGAAAGATTTTCTGTATTTTTTTCTCGTTTTGTTCAGTTCTCAAAACACAGGAACGACTGGTTTATGAACATCTTCTTTGTTACAAAAATTAATCATGAGTTGGAGTGTGAAGCGTACGATTCAGCAATAGCTTTCAAGATTTATTTTCTTATTCGAATACTGATGTCAAAATATTTCTACATTCCTTCATCTTTATATTTTTTAGTTTAATTTATGATTTTACGTACTTTTTGAAGCGGTTAAAATTGAGTTTGTCACGTTCAAAAGGGTCGGCATATCTATTGAAAATGAAAACAAACATTATTTTTTGCCAAAAAATCTCATTTGATAAACAGTTTAACGAAAACATCTTTGCAGTTATCAAAACAGATATTTTTATCACGTAAAGAAAGAAAATGAAAGCTTTACCTTTATGTTGATACGAATGAATTCTGCTTGTATTAAACTATTATTAGTGGATTTTTTTATTCTTACTAATATATGACAGGACTGTTTCGTTCTATATTTCATATGGTTCTCTATTTCACTTACCACAGATCGAGTTGATCAATTCAAGCTTTTGAATACGATGATATTTTTTATCAACTACATACAGATTACCATCTTCATCTAATTGAATAGTAGATGGTTCGTTCAGTTCGTTGGATGCGGATCCCGATTCGTTCGTACATCCAATCAGACATCGATATTCGTTATGTGAGGACTGAATTACTCGATGATGGTGACTATCGGCAATATACAAATAACCATTACCATCAAAAATTACATCTGTTGAATATGCTAACTCAAGACATTCTGGAATTTCGTGTCCTGCTACAGTTACTCCAGGCTGATAACCACGTTGAAATAATTGAATTCTGTTATTTCCAGCGTCAGCTACATACAAATTCAATTTTTCATCAACAAAGATTCCATGTGGTTCAAAAAATTGATATTCTAATGAACCAGGACAACTGTTTCCTGCAGCGGTGATTTCTTTGCTGTTCTCGTCCTTTAGTGATATTTTCATAACACGATGCTGACTTTTCATGGAACAGTAAAGAGCATCTTCGATATCGATGAATAGATCGTAACAATGATCAGAAAACTTTCTCACGAACTCGATTTTGTTCGACTGCATTGACCATTTGTCGATTCGACCTGTCTCATTTTGATTTTCGAAATAAATATCGCCAGCAGTGTCAACGAACAGTGCTGTGTTGATGAACAATTTGACTGACAAAGGGTTCAGTTGTTGGTTTCCTTTCTTGAATAAGAGGATTCTATTGTTATGATGATCGGCCGAATAGGTATTATGATTGATAGTGATGAAAATACCATGAAGTATCGAATTAACCATGCTTTGATTAAATAATGTCATTGCATTCTGATTCTAGCTGGTATTTAAACAGAGTTGTGGTAAATTGTATGAAACTACAGAAAAGAGAAAAATATCAAGTCCTTCATTTTATTTCTTCATTATTGGTAAATGCTTATTATGTGATTCTCACATAAATCAATTAGTCTTGATGATAAAACAAAGATTGATATTGAACTTATTATTGTAATACGACATAAAGAATATGACTGATTAGTTTTTACAAAGATAATAGTTCTCTATTATTCTCTTGTAGTGTTCTTTGTCTATACATTTATAAGAGAGTAAGTCATTCATTTTTTTAATCTTTTAAACAAATAGATTGATTTGATTATTGGCAAAGAGGTATGCTTACCTAAGTTTGCTTCATTTATAATTAAGAAAAGAAATAATAGTAATAACGATAGAAACCAAGTCATTTCAAATGATGTTTAAACTAATTTCTGAGATTGACTGAAGGAAACTTGACGCTTTTTATTGCTTTTTTAGAAAAAAAAGTAAATACGAAGAAGATATCTATTTTTCTTATTTTCTTTCAGTTTTTTCCTATTTAACTCGCACATAGAGAGATTAAAGTTTGCCTATAATATTTTTTTTGTAAAATTTCTTTGATTATTCAAGTATAGTCAATAACAATGATAGTCATCACATCATAGTATTCATTATTTCAATGAAGCTGACATATTTTATATTATTTTTGTCATTTGTATTTGATTTAGTTATTATTTGCAGAAAAAGGAAAGTAGAAAATCATATAGTCATGATTCCACTGACTAGGTTTTCACCATAAAGATGAGACGTACTTTTATCTAAATAAAAAAAGAATTTTTTCATCAAAATTTGACTATAGTTGTGGCAATATTTTTTTTTAATGACGATCTCAATGCTATCTTTTCCTCAGTATAACTATTCTAAGCACAAGTCAAGTATATTTCTGACATACGAAAGTCTTAATTGAGTAGAGGATGAGGTTCTTTTGGTAACAGCGATGATGATTGGATTATATAAATCTCGTTTCATGGATTTTCCTTCTGCGTCGAGCCAGTAGCGAATCTAAGTTTTTTGGAGAGAAGTAATAACAGTTTATATCAGCCCCTTATAAATCCTCTACTGACTCGTAGTACAGAGTAGGGCATGACGCGTGCATCCAACCTTCTCTTATGTCGAAACAAAACGATGAGCAAAACAGACAAGTTTTATATTGATAAACTATAAAAATGTTTTGTTTAGCATCAGGATATATTTTTCTGAAGAAAAAATACGATTTAACTCTAGTAGTCCCAATTGGGTCACTTTTGACTCACACTCAACAAGTGCTTGATATCAACTAATATCATCGATTATTTTGTGCGTTATAGATGACGTTATGGAAGAATAGATATAGAAGTATAGATGGTGTAGTGGAAGTAGAAGATTGCAATATATAGAAAAACGCGCAAAGTAATCGATGATATTAATTGATACCGAGCACTTTTTGAGTGTGGGTCAAAAATGACCCATTTGGGATTACTAGAGTTAATTTTTATTTTTCTATGTAGTATTTTACGATATAATGAACGATTTCCATTTCATTGGAATTGAAATCCGGATAGTGGTTGTTTATTCGATTGAACTGAACCGCCTAATGAGACTGTGAAAATCAGTCAAAATCGGTCGTGATACTCAATTTCTTCAAACTCATCATAGTTATATGAAGACCATCTGCTACATCTAATCTAGAATACTTTGGATTTAAGAGGTTTCTTTTTGGATATATTTTGAATTAGAAGATTTTAGATTACGTGCGCAAAATTCTGATACTACTAGTTAATATCTTTTATAAGATCGAAACGTATTGTAAAAATTTTATTTTAAGTTCATTCTGAACATAGTTCTTGTGAGTACATTTCTTTGAATTTCTGTCATTGAAAAGATGCTTATATTTTGTTTAAATTTATTTTTATTTTTATTTTATTCTTTAATTAATGAAAAAAAAACTCATACTTTAAAAAAAAAGCTTTTTACTGTCTATAATTCAATTGTTGCAGTTTCACTTTAAGCAGAATCTGTAATTTTACCAAATGATTATGTACTCGCATGAATTTTTCTAAATATATAATAAAATTATAAATAATTCTAATACAAAAAGAAATTCTAATCAAACTTGATTCCAATCAATCTTGGCAAAATAAAGATATAAACAACTATAATTAAAACAATCAAAGCAAGTCCACCAAACACTCCACCCAAAATAGCACCCACTTGAAATATATAAATGAATGAATATTATGTATATAAAGAATATTTTACTTACAATAACTCTTCTTCGATGACTCTTCATTTTCACAGTGTAGACCATTAAAACCAGGTTTACATCTTTACAAAATATTGTTTTAATAAAAGACCATATATATTCATTTAGAAAATAGACTTACTGGCACATTGGGTTAGCATTATCTGTTGATGTTACACAAATACCACCATTATGGCAAATAAATTGACCACATACTAATGATAAAAATAAAAATAACAAGACTATTTTTTTCTTTTGACAAAACTTACGTGCGTATGATGTAGTTGTCGTCGGTCCAATAACTGGTGTTGCGGTTGTTGTTTGTCCAATAACTGATGTCGATGCTGTTGTAGAAGGATCTATATATGGTGAAGTAGTTGTTGTCGGTCCGCTAACTGGAGTCGATGTTGTTATCGGTGCAATAACTGGTGTCGATATTGTTGCCGGTCCAATAACTAATGTTGATGTTGTTGTCGGTCCAATAACTAATGTTGATGTTGTTGTCGGTCCAATAACTAATGTTGATGTTGTTGTCGGTTCAATAACTGGTGTCGATGTTGTTGTCGGTCCAATAACCGGTGTCGATGTTGTTGTTGGTCCAATAATTGGTGTCGTCGATGTTCTTGTAAAAGGATCTATATATGGTGTCGTTGTTGTATATAGATCTATATATGGTGTCGTTGTTGTATATAGATCTATATATGGCGTTGTAGTTGTTAGAGGGTTTGTGTATGGTATTGTAGTAGGTGTGATTTCATTAAATTTAATACATTGTGGTGTATATGTAATATCATCTAACGCTATAATTGCATCACGATCAGCGCTAGTTTTTACACCAATAATAATCTGTTTAAATAAGAAAAATAATTCATTGATAAAAAAATAAAATTTAATTTTTATTCTTTTACTTCAGTTGATTGATTTAAAATTGCAGTAGTTAATGGCACCGTAATACGTTGCCATGAACATTGTGTTACATTTGTTATACATGATTGATAATTAGAAAATGATAACCTTGTAATATTATCTCCAATAGAGTAACGATAACCAACAAATAGTTCTTCATTATAAGTACTTTTCAAATAAATCCAAAAACGCATTATGCATCCTTCGTTTTTAGTTAATTGAAGATAATTTGATATAGATGCTATTGTACCTTTTGATATTGTTGCATTAGTACGTAATTGTAAATAATGACCCTAGAATAAAGATTTATTTATTTAATAAAAAAAGATTCTTTTTTAGACATACAGCTTGACTTCGTGTTGTATGATCATATGGTGGTCGTCGAGAAAATGGTAGTACATCACTACGATATCTTTCCCATGTTATTGCACTATCAGCTGATGGTTTCCATGAACAAGAATCTGTTTCAAAATCACATCTAAATAAAATAGATATAGAATATGTAATATATAATATTCTCTTTTTTAATTTGTACCTTTGATGTGCATAACATATATGATCATTTTCATCACTACCATCACAACAATCTAATTCATAATCACATATATTTGCTTGTGGTATACAATGTTTGCTTTGACACATAAATTGATTTGGATCATTAATAGCTTGCGCACATGTTGATGGTGGTGGTACTTCATAACAGTTTTGAAAACGGAAATCATCTAATGCTATATCACCTGTAAATGATGATCCACGTATACCTTCAGCAATAATATTAAATTCTGATGCACATGTTGGTATATAAGCTATTCCTTGTAACCATCGATCACCTTGATCTCCTTCTAATGACCATATTAAATTATCAATACCACCAGCACGTACATAAATATTTAACATATTAATTGCACTACCGAACATATGATACCTTAAAAGATAATAAGAATAATTATATTTTAAAAATACATTATTTTAATTTACCAGAATGTAAATTTGCAAGTTTTTGATGATTTACGATAGAGTGGACTAATAAGACGAGCACGATCACCATTAACACCGTTACTTGTTTCCAAGTAGATATATGTTCCATTAATACTAAGTGTTGTATGATCTGTGAAAAAAGAAATAAAAAGAAATTTTATTTTAAAATTGTCCTTTTTTTTCTGTTTATTAAATAAATTTACCAGTACTTGGACCAGTATTACTTGATGATGTTTGACCATCATTAAAACTCCAACGAAGTTTTTGTTTTGTATCATGTGTCCATAAACATAATGTTTGTCGTTCAAAAGTACATGTTGGTGGACATGATATTTCATCTGTTAGATCTACACATTCTATGTTAAAATTACAAAATTGATCTTTTGGTATACATTGACGAGTATTGGTCAAACAATGAGAATGTGTAGCATTACAAAATGGACTTGCTGGTGTAGTAGGAACCCAAGTTGGTAATGTAACAGTTGTTAGTAATTTACAACTAGGTGTAAAACTTGTATCATCAATACCAATATCACCTATAAATAATATTTAAAAAAAATAAGAAAGAAAAACAAACAAAAAAAAATTTTAATAAAATATACCTTGATAACCTTTACCACGTACACCTTCAATAAGTACTTGGAATGTTTGTTTAACATGAAGTATAACTTTAGCACGAAGCCATTCATCACCTTTTTCACCAGTTTGACGCCAAACTAATGTCAATGGTCCACCAACATAATTACGTGTATAGACATTTATTGTATCAATATCATAACCATACATATGATACCAAAATCTAAATTGACATTCTCCTGATGTTGTTGCAGCAAATGTTGGACTAATAACACGCGCTGTATCATTTGGTTTACGAGGTGGACTTGCTTCAAAAAATAATAAATGTCCTTTTGGCGTTCCTATATTCATATAAATAAAAGTAATAATAAAAATTTCATTTTCAGTATTTTTTTACCTAACGTATGATCACGATCCGGACCATATGTTTGAAAGTTATCATCATACCACGAAATATCATCACTAACTTGTTCACCACGAACACGTCTCCATTTAAATTCTGCATCTTCATCATGTGTCCATGAACAAATTGGTCGTGTACTATCTTCAAAATTACACATTTCAACATAATTTTCACAATTATATTCATCACTATCATCACCACAATCATCACTAAAATCACATAACTAATATAAAAGATAAAAAAAGAAAGAAAATTGTTAATTTATACTTAAAATAAAAATAGTTTTTTTAAATTTAATTACATTATCTTGATGAATACATTTTCCATTTGAACAATTAAATGGATCAGTAAAACCTTCACAACGACCAATTGTTTGTATACCACAATCTACAAATTTAAAATCATCAATTGATATATCAGATACTGATGTTGATGATCCATTATGTGTTGAAATAAATATAAGACGAAAACCAGTACGTCTTCTTCCAATATTAACAGTTATCGGTGTCCATCTTTGACCAATTGTTCTTTTTGGATCAGTCCAAAGTTTGAATGAGTATTTCGAATCATCTTCAAGATAAAGTGTTAATGTACCATCTTTATCACGATTACGATATAAACCAAATGTCACTCGACATGAAGCAGCTGTTGATGCAATACGTTCAGAAATTAATCGAATACTACTAGCAAATGTTCCTACACCTCCAGCTACAGTCATAACAAAGCCACTTGGAGTATCTAAAATATAATAAAATAAAATAAAAATTTTATTTTAATTTTAAATAAATTATACTTGTCGTCATATCACCAGGCATTAATAGAATAGATGATGCATTATGTCTAGCCCACATAAAATATCCTTCACTTTGATCTTGCCAACCACAAGTTGAGTTTTCAAAATCACATGTTCCACAATCTTTTTCATCTTCACCTTGTGAACAGTCTGGTACAAAATTACAACGCTATAAAGATAAAATTTTCTTTTTTTTATAGTATAAAATTTTTTTACTTTTTCTTTTCCAATACATTGACCATTTTCAATACACATAAATTGATTATTAGCGACACACGGATTTGGTGTTGCTGTACTTGATATAGATGTTGTAACAGTAGGTAATTCAATATTTCCCAAGATACAACCTGGTGTAAATGAAGTATCATCAATAGCAATATCTCCATAATTACCATCACCAACAATAGCTTCAAGTACAACTTGAAAAGGTTCGCCAATAAGTAATCTAAGATCATCTCGGGTCCAATAATCACCAACTTCATAATCTTTTGACCAGATTTTATTCATTCGTCCACCATAAGTCGTTCTAGTATAGACATTAAGTGAACCCATATACTATTTAAAAAAGAAAAATAAGAAAAATTTTTCAATAATAAATATATATCATATGAAATTATTTAAATACTTACTGCTCCATACATATGCCAATAAAATCTAAATATACATGAAATTCCTGTACTATTCAAGACAGGTGATGCAATACGAGCTCGATCACCTCTAACTGCTGGATAAGATGTTTCAAGAAAAATATAATGACCATCTGGTAAACCAAGTGTATGATCACGTTTAGGTCCTGTTTGAAATGATGGTGTTTCACCTTGTCCAAGTTCCCAATCAACATTATTATCATCATCTTGTGTCCAATCACACATTCCTGTTGGTTCTTCAAAACTACACATGATATAGCCATTACAATTAAGTTCATCGGAATTATCACCACAATCATCACTATAAAATAATAAGTACTTGAAGTTTTCTTATTTTTTTTTTGTTATAGAAAATAACTTACGTAAGATCACAAACACGATCTTTTGATATACAAGCACCACGGTTACATCGAAATTGATCATCTGTACAATTAGATCTTACAGGTGGAAATTGACAACCAATTAAACGTATATCATCAATAGCAACAGATCCTTCATCCCAACTTTTTCCTGTCAAAAATTTCATACGCCATGGTCGTGCAATACGTCCGATTGGTAAAAGAACACGTACCCATTGATCACCATGAGATTCTTGATCTTCCCAAATATTAATTGTTTCAGTACTTTCAATTAAATATATATTAAATGTATGATTGGCAATTTTATAATACCAAAATTCTAATTCACAGAATGCTGAACTTGGTTGTAGAACTTGTTGTAATTCAAATACAGCTTCATCATAAATAACTCCGCCACTACTTTGTAGATACATGTAATAACCTTGACTTGTATTTAATGTATCTAAATAATAAAGATTGATTATCAATTAAAAAAAAACAAATAAATTGATTAAGAAAATGAAAACTTACGATCAATAATTGGTCCCAAATGTTGTGGTCCAAGAGTTTGACCTTGACCATGTAGCCAAGCAAAAGCACCAATACTAATATCTAACCATTGACATGTACCATTTTCAAATGTACAATCAGCACAATCTTGTTCATCACGATCATTTGAACAATCAGTGATGAAATTACTACAGAACAATAAAAAAAAAAGAAACAATCGATTCAATTTTAACAATCATTTCTTACCAAACTAATGATTGAGGCACAGTATTTCCATCACCACAATCAAATGGAACAGATAATGATAATTTTGTATCAATATCTAAACATGGTGATGCATGAATATATAAATCATCTAATGCAATTGAACCAGGAGTTCTAGGTGGATTGAATTTTCCTTCGAAATAAATCTAAAATAAAATACTTTCATGAAAAAAAAAACATGTGCATTGTTTTCTTTACATTAAAATCACTAGTAATATCAGCTATATCAATTTTATCTTGATACCATTGTTCACCTTGATCATCATCTATTTGCCATAATAATATAGAATTTTGACTAATTGATCGTGTACGAGAATAAACTTTCAATGATGATGAACCAGTTAGAAAATAACTAAATGTTAAACATGCACCACTTTGATATTGATAAGCTAAAAGAGTTTCAGAATAAACATATGATGATTGATCAACATGATTTGATCGAAAATTAGATGCTGCCCAAAGAAAATGTCCATTTGCATTATTAACTGTTGTATCAGTTAATGGATAATTTGTACTATTATATAATAAACTTATTTGTTTTGATGTTAAACGATACCAATCAAAATCATTTGTTCCATCAGATAGTTTCCAACCACACAAATCTTGTTCAAATGTACAATTATAACCGGGAACAAATTGAAATGTTATTGACTGAACTTTTCGAAATGATTTTATTGATACTAAAAAGGAAAGATATTAAAATTGTATATTCATACAAGAAAATCACCATTTCTAACAGGACATGAATGATGAATAATAAAGATATTTTCCAATCGAATTTCTGTGTTATCTGTTAATTGTCCATCAAAAGCAATAAGAGTTTTTCTTTTTGATGAATTAATTGATAATAATTCAGATGAGATATTTAAATGAATTTGAATCAAACTGGACCTATAGAAAAAATCTTTTAAATTAATTAAAAGGAAAAAGAATCTTATTTTACCTTTGTTCTTGAAATAATCGATGACGCCAAATAGTTCGATTGTTAATAAGAACGGATAATTTATTCGATTTATCAGCTATCATTTGATAGGCAAAATTGAGACAAGATGATGAATCTCGTGAAGACAAATTTGCAATGCCTATTAGACGAGCATAATGTTGTTTCGATGATGATAGAGTTTCTTTATCATTAGAAGATGTAAGGATAAAAGATTGTTTATCTTCAAAAATAAATTCAAAATACATTGATATTGAGTTATAATCGAATAATTACTCGTCTTAATTGAAGAAAATTGATGCCATTGAAAATTGCGACTGTTGGTAGGATCATTTATCCACTTCAAATCTACATACAAAGGGCTTTGATTTTGAGCTGTAAAACAATAAAATAACATTCAACAACTATTCAATTCTGAAAATCAGTTTAATAAACTTACTCGTGATATTAATAAGATATAAAAACATGAGTATAATATGCTTCATGAGCCTTGTTTTGAAAAATAAATTCAAGATATAAAATTCTATATAGTCTGAAAATATCAAATAAACTTTATATTGAAATTTTCATTTTTAAACAATTTATAGATGCCTTAAAGAATAGCTATTTTTCATTAATCATATTTTGTGCATGAAAAAATAAACTCTTAATCTTAGTGATATAGCAAAGCTAATAGAAAAATGATATCAATTTCGATTTTCATAATTGCTACTTTCAAAGATGTTATAAAATAAAACAGGAATGAATTTCAATAGAATTCATTTAATAAAAAATTAAAACTATGATTTACTCAATACCGTCAACATATCTTTTATGAAACAGATCATACTTATTACTTGTGTCGCAATGTCTTTTAAAAAACAGGTAAAAGTCTAAAAACTCTTCTTATTCATTAAGATGTATGTGTGTATTTATTAACTGAGGTAGCATCAAAGAGTAGAAAGTAAATATTAGCTATTGTAAGCAGCTTTCTAAATGATAAAAGCGAAATGAAAATAGTCTTTATCTCTGTATAATTATTTATTGAAGTGATTCTGATATATAAAGTAAATTTAATATAATTTTGTTATCAATATTTGATAAATACATCTGAAAAACAAGATTGAGTCGATAAAAAACTTCTGCGACTTGAGTTTTGTGTTGTATAAGAGAAAGATTTTTTTCAAATGAGTTTATATGATCTTTGCAATAATTGCCTAGATAAATGTCGGCCTCTCAAGCTCAAAAATATAAAATCAATTCTTCGTGCACTCAATAGTTCCTTTTAGCATTAACAAATGAAACTGTTGTGCGTAAATGATAGATATTTGAGAGTATATGCAGGTTCTTAGTTAATTTTACTATTATTCTGAACAAGTAATGCTCGTCTGAGGACTTGTTCAGCTTTTTCTCGTAGAAAAAGTGTTTTGAACGGAGCTTCTCAAAACAGCTACTTCTTAATTAAATATCATAACTACTTAAAACTTTATATAGCTACTTGAAATAGCAGACCTCCACAATATTCGTGTAACTTTGTTCAAATAGCTATTGAAAAGTAATTACTTAAATAGTTGAATCCTCTTTAACAAAATTTTATAATAAAAAAAATTGTTTCTAAAATATTCAACATTCATAATGATTCACTTTTAACCAGTTATATTAATGGACTACTGATAGATGTGAATGTTTTTTTACAGTCAGTAATTCAAATACGGAACTCTATTTTGGCATTTAGCAGAAAATTTCAATCTACAGTCAGCAAATATATATATTAGTAATATATATTTTTTTGTTTAATAAAAAAAATATAGTTTTAAAACGCATGATTATTTTAAATTATTTAAATTGAATTATTTTTTCCTTTTTTTTACTCTCCCCCCCCCCCCTGCTCAAATGAGAGTTGCTACCTCAAAATGAGTGAGAAGCTGTAATCATCAGTAATTAGAATATGTGCACGTGAATAATAAATTACCGATATAGATTTCTTCCATTAATAAATGAAACATAGTACAACAGTGGATAATTATTTCCACCCTTTTGAACTGATCTACTTTATGCAGCTGCCTCTTGGTGAATATATTAAATAACTATGAGGTTTTTAAATAATTATTAATAGAGATTAAATAGTGCTAGCTATGTAAACACAGATAATTTTTTTTCTGCAAAGCACTTTCAAATCACTGTATAGAGAAAACAAAGTATCTCTTTTGAGACTGAGTCGAAACGACAGTTAGTAATGCTGTTTATCACAGGAGAGTATTCCACAGAGTTTTAGTGCAACTAATTATTCACCGTTTTGTTTTCCAAAGACATCTATATACATCATACCCTCAAGTTATAGATATAGTGTACTTTGAAAAAAGACCTTAAAAAGGCTTTTTTTGGTTCTTTCCAATTTTAAGGTATTTTAATTCAAGTTAATAGAACTAGTCGTAATAGGGTATTTTATGTGTCTTAGTAACGCTACTTTTTCACCGTTTTGTTTTGCGAAAACATCTGTATATATTTAATGCCTCAAATTATAAAGGTATAGTCTATTATAGAAAAGCCTTTTTTTGAACTTTTTTATTTTCTCAAGTATTTTAAGGTACTTTTTGGTCGGAATCAATGGAACTAGTCTTAAAAACGTATTTTAAGACTTTTTTGTCAAACCAGAAGCTGTTATATACAGCAGAATAGGTATTTTGAAGAAAAAAAACCCTTAAGAGGCCTTTTTCGGATTTTTCCATTTGTTCAGGTATTTGTAATGTATTTTTAATTCATATCAACAGAACTAGTCTTAGAAAGATATTTCAAGACTTTTTTGTAATACCGAGAGGTATTATATGCAATGGAGTAGATATTTCGAAAGAAGAGCTTCAAAGGCCTTTTTCTGGATTTTCAGGTATTTTTAATACAGATCACTGGAACTTGACGAAAAGTAGTATTTTAAAGCCTTTTTTTCTTATTAGTGGCTGATTGTGTGTTATGTTACGGCGAAATACGGCGCTTTACGCTGTTATATGACAGTATACGTTGATGTATACGATCCTATACATAAAAATATGGTTTTTTTTTTACGGCACGTATATTATTGTAAATGACGATAGTTCTTCGTTATATATTACATGGCGAGAAAAGACCGTAACACGGGGTATACCAAAATGGTCATTTGCGACACGTATACGATCGTAAATATATCGTTTAAGACGGTTTTCGTCGGTGTAAACGATCGTTAGCGGTAGTTTAGGGTCATCGTAAGGCTCGACCTGGGTGATGATAATACAGCTTTACATGCCGCTTGTTTTATCAACTATATTGGAATCGTTCAACTTCTTCCTCCAGATATCTTACAAACAACAGCTAATCGACAAGCACAAACAGATAGATTACGTTCATTATTTGCTTGGCAAGAACCTACAAAACATTTTCTAGATACTTAATCATCGGTTGAATCTTTTTTCTTAAAACCAATTGATGATGGAGTATTGAATCCATCATGTGTGTATTGAATAATTGGTAAAAAATGTTATCTATCAGCAGCAGATGCAAATGAATCGCAATTTATGGCTGCTATCGCTCGTGCGCCACATCCTTCAAAAACATTAATTAAACAACGAACTGAACGAGAAAATTATGAACATTTTCAATCCTTATTGAATGAAATAACTAAACAAGAAAATAAACAGGTATTTAGTTTGTATGAAAAATTTATTTATAAAGGTTGAATTGATCTATTATCAACATTATATACTCTTGAAACCCCTCTCTATTCTGTTTTACAACATAATGCTAATACATATACTGCTTTGATTTTTCTTCATTCAAGTGAATCATCTGATTGAGCTTTTCAAGGTAAAACTTATCGTGGAAGTGGTAGAGACAAATTCCCTAATAACGACGGGAAATAATTCACATCTCTTGTTTGCAGGGACGGCGCGAAGAGGTCAGAGCAGGGGGGGGGGATACCCCAAAAATCGGAGCCACCAATAAAAAAGGCCAAAACCGGAGAAAAAAGCTCTCACTGCTTAAATTTGGAGGAAGACTATAAGGTTTTATTTTATGTCATCGCATTCTTTTCGAAGCCGACTTTACGACATCCTTTGGACTACTATGAGCCCACTTCATGCAATACTACACTAAGATTTCCAAAAAAATCTGATCGTATTAAAATTTTTATTCTTCGTTCAGTTTTTGCTAAGCACAAATTTATCCAGTTGCAGCACTCCTATTCGGTAATCACGGCAACAATAAAACATCATTTAGCCCCTTTAGAATATTGAATATTCTTGAGGAATATCCTTTTTGCATTAGTTATCTGCCAATCATATAGTTTCGCATTGTTGTAGATACGAGAAAGAAACATTTATACACTTATAATCAATATTCACGTATTATATAACTTTTGATGATAGGCGCATTTAGTTATAACACTAATTTCTCGCTGAAATCTCAAGGATCGAAAAAATAAGTAGAATAGATTTCGTTAGGTTTAGATTTTTGCAAAATTTAGGGCATTTTATCTACTATAGTTCTCCGAAATCGGAGAAAATTGTCTGCTGCACTTCTCCGAAATCGGGGAAATTTGCTTAGTGTGGTTCTCCGACACCGAAGAAAATCACATAATTATTATGCAAATTTCGAGAAGATTGTCTACTGTAATGCTTGGAAATCGGAGAAAATTATTTAGTAAAGTTCTCCAAAAATAGATGAAATTGTCTCCTGTGATTCTCCAAAATCGGAGAATTTTGTTTAGTGTGGTCCTCCAACATCGGAGAAAATCACATAGTTATCATGCAAATTTTGAGAAGATTGTCTACTGTAATGCTGCGAAATCGGAGAAAATTATTTAATAAAGTTCTCCAAAATTGGAGAGAAGTATCTATTCTGGTTCTCCAAAATTGGAGAGAAGTATCTACTGTGATTCTCCGAAATCGGAGAATATTGCCTAGTGTAGTCTCCAACATCGGAGAAAATTGTCTACTGTGATTCTCCGAAATTGGAGAATATTGCCTAGTGTAGTCTCCAACATCGGAGAAAACTGTCTACTGTGATTCTCCGAAATTGGAGAATATTGCCTAGCGTAGTCTCCAACACCGGAGAAAATCACTTAATGATCCTGCAAATTTGGAGAAAATTGACACTATCAAAATTTTCAATTTCGGAGAAAGCTTTAATCAAAATTTTCCAGAGCAGGGGGGGGGGGGGTAACCCCCCTATCCCCCCCCGCTCGCGCCGTCCCTGCTTGTTTGAGTCCGTTCGCAGCGGTTTTACACTCAACTGGAAATATTTTTATATTTGGATAATCCTTGGAGTCTCCTCTTTCAAATGGTACAATCACGGCCTTCCTACATCGTACTGCGGTGGAGATATCAGCGGTCTACGATCGAGGACTCCATTCGTCGTTATTAAGTGCAGTTTCCTTAATTACGACGGCAAGCCAAATTTTTTCCCTAATAACGACGTCCTAAGGAAATTCAAGCAGAAATGTATTTTTTTTGAAAAAACAGTTTTTTCACATTTTCTACTAGGAAAACAAAGAAAGGTCTCGCTGGCAATTTTGTAGAGCATGTCGAGTTCTACTTGTATCCAAAGGTTCATGAAGATTCAATGTTCATATGACGAGATAATGGCTTGCAGTGAAGACACCTAAGATCGATCAAAAAAATATATCCTTAATAACGACGGCCAGCCAATTTTTTTCCCTAATAACGACGGGAAGCTGTTTCTTAGCATAATCACGATGAGCAGTCAATATTTTTCGCTAATAACGACGGGAAACTAATTTTTAGGTAACAGTCTAAAACCTCCCTCAAAAAAATGTCCTCGTGTTGCGTCCTCAGAAAAAATGTCTTTCAGATGAAATGCCCCTAGTAAAAATGTTTTTTCAGTAAAATTTGAAAAGCAGTTCAGAATATTGCTGATAAAATAAATTTTATTGATTGTAACGAATCGATTTATTTTTATTTTGCATTCGTAACAAAAAGAAAATTCCGCGTAATAAATCTTGTGGTGTTACTTGTAGGTTATTAAACCGATCATATAATTCTTGCATTGGTTGCTTAGCAGTTTTCGACTGAGATCGCTTTGAACGAGGTTGCATCTGTAAGAGTGAGAGTGGAGGTGAGAGTAACCCTCATGTTATTAATATAAATTTCTAATACAATATATGTAAACTGTACCTACATCTAGATGCTAGACTAATTTTGTTTTAAGATCTTTAAAAGAAAGTGAAGGACATTCTTTTATAGATGAACATTTTTCTTAGAGACAACTTTTCAAGAACAAAAACCTGGAGGACATTTTTTTGAGGGAGGTTTTAGACTGTTACCTAAAAATTAGTTTCCCGTCGTTATTAGAGAAAAATATTGACAGCTCATCGCGATTATGGTAAAAAACAGCTTCCCGTCGTTATTAGGGAATTTGTCTCTAATAAAAAAACTACATATAAAAAAGTTAATCAATTATATAGGAAAGCAAAAACAAGAATGCATATATATAACCGTTTTAATATGAGATGTGTAGATATAATAAGTATTTTGTTAACTGAATATCTTGAATTTTAGTACATTTGGAACGACAAATTCTTTAAAAAACTACAAAACTTGTTTAAGAAAATACATGTGAAAAAAGCTTTTTTCAATCGATTAGTCCGTGTTTAGTTGGATATCTAATTTTGAACACGGTAAAATGCATGAAATCTTCTAAATAAACGAAAAAAAAACGTGTTTTTTTAAAAATCTTGCCTATCTGGATCACATACCTTTTCTACATAATCATACTTTCTAAAATTAACATATGATATTAACGAAAAATGTTTGTTCATAAGATAGTTTATCATCAATAACATTTGCACTTAAAAAACTTTGTAGTTGTTAAAAACTAATAATTGATGAGAAGATATTCCTTTTTAGATCGATTGAACAACAATAGTCGTGTTTTATTTGCAATATCTCTTATGTTTATTTATTCATATTTTAAGTAAAAAAAAATAACAAATTGTTCCTCTATTCATTATAAACAATTTTTGTTTTTGATTTAAGGTACTTTGATATACAGCTCCAATAAGAGCCATTGTTTTTATAGCATCATCTTCTGAAGTTAATATAAAAATTTCAGATGACAAGAATACAAAAACGGAGTATTAATTTTTCCTTGGATACTATTATATGGTTCGGTGGGACTTGTCCAGATCTGCAGTACTGTACGCATGAAAAATTTTTTAAAGCAAATTTTTGAAATGATAGGCTCAAAAAATGACTTGAGATATATCAAAACTCTTTTTTTCTCAAACTAAAGAAAAACGTACGATTTCTCAATAAAAGTAAGTGTTTTTTATTATTTAACCGACCTTACATGTCTTGAAATATGCCCATCAGATGCAACGTCAAAAATTGTGTTTAATGGATATATCCCGAGACATGTGAGGTCTTATAAATAATAAAAAACACTTGCTTTTATTGAGAAATCGAATATTTTTCTTTAGTTTCAAAAAAAGAATTTTTGATATTTCTCAAGTCATTTTTTGAACCTATAATCTCAAAATCTGGGTTAAAAAATGTTTCATATATACATTTTTATAGACCTCGACGAAGCCTACCGAACGATATAATAGTATCCAAGAAAAAATTAATACTTTGTTTTTGTATTATTGTCATCTGAAATTTTTGTGCAAAAGAAAGCATGAAATTTCTAAAAGTTCATAAGTTCTACACTAAAAGATTTTAATGATACTTGCTATTTAGTACCAGTAAATTTAGTTTCCGACGCGCTTTAATTTGGTGTACAACACTTTATAATATCATTAACATATAAGGTTGAAGAAAGGAGAACCAAAGGTTATATGCCACTCCATACTTGAAATAGATATTTCTAAAGTTTTAAAATAAAACTTAAAACATTAATCAATCTTTTCAAGGTATAAAGAACAAAAACTCTTCAGAAAAATAATAGAATTCAACTGAATTAATTTCAAACCAGTAATTAAAGAAAAATTACAATTCATGTAAACGAAAAAGACGCAAAATATATGCATTCATTTGCTGACCAAACAAAATGCAGTTCAAATTTGATTCGATGCAAAAACTATTTACTTAACTATAAATTTTAAATTCACCAGAAAATTTTTTCTCAATATTAACTATAAGATTGATCTAGTTTTAAAAATGTCTTTTACTCAATAATTTTCAAATTTTTCTCACAATTTTATTTTGTTAATTATAATAACTCGATTAACTTTTTCAGAATCGGAGAGGCATATATGCATTAACTGCTCAAGAACTATTGAGATTTCTGAATGTATATTATTGATCCTACATTCTGCCTAATATTGTTATGAACTCTTCGGACGAATTGTTGTATACATATTTTGAAAGATTAAAAAACTCGATTAAAGTATAATGATCAATTATTTTAGTAAATTTCGTCTTTTGTTATTTTGTTTTAAAAAGAAATAGTTTGCATGTGACCTTACGGTGCGTTCATTATTATTTTTTAAAATTCTAAATATTGAACGAAACACATTTAAATGCAAATGAAACGAAAATCAGATGCGGTTTTATACAAAAATATTTATATGAATAAAGAGATCAACAATCAGATTTTAAACTTTGAACAAAATTTTAGCATTAAATAAAAATTTCACTCAATTCATCTAATCAGTTTTTATTTGCGGGTTATTTATCGCTCGCTCTGTAATTAAATATGTTGGAGAAAACCAACCTATGTGATCAAGACAAGAGAAAAATAAATGAATTATTTCATAATGAAAGTGTAATTAGAATACATAGGTGAAGGAGAGAAAAAGGAAGTATAAACATATATATCTATACTATATATGTCACTTATATAATTCGGTAGACAAGAAAAAAAAACAAACACGGTGGTAAGTGATACATTAACTGGACTTTTTATTTTGTTTTGTCCGATATAAGAGGCAGGCAATTCAAATTTCGAGTAAATTATGCTAAAAAATACGAAAGAGTTGAAAGGAGTCGTTTTATACAAAAACGCTTTTCAAAATATAGAAGTTTTTCAGTGTTCTTCTTTTCGAGTTCATCATCAAAAAATAAGTATAGACAAGCTGATAAATCAATTTGAATCTTCAATACATTTTCACGGTGGCACAGTACTTTGATTAAAATTTAGTAAAAACGATTTTTCTTCATACAGAAAAGAAGAGAAAAAAAAGTGATATGCAGTGTTTTGACTAGTAGTTTGATGAATCGAACGAGATAAAATATTTGTCTTTATCATTTACGTAGAAAAATTTACAAAATCGAGTTAAAAGTGGTGATCCAGCACGTTTCAGATAGAGTCCGGCGGGACTGTCCCGATCCCGATCCCGATCCCGTTCCCGACGGGATCCAAATCCCGAAATTCTCCCGATTTTACGGGATCGGGGCGGGAATCCCTGTTAAAAACGGGATCGGGACTACGAATCCCGAGAAGATACTTGAATCAGATTTTTTGTCTGAATGATTTGTATTCACGGAAAATGGTAACGCCATTGAAAATCCCGAAAAAATATTTTGTCGGGACCGGGATCGGGTCGGGTTTCTGTTAAATCAGATGCGGTCGGGATCGGGATGAAAAAACCCGATCCCGCCGGACTCTAGTTTCAGAGTGCTATCACGGAAATATTTTTGGAGTTCGTATTGATTTACCAACTTGTTTAAACTTAGTTTTTGATGATGAATCCGAAAAAAAAATTGCTGAGGCTTGCAAGAAAAAGAACATAGAAAAACTTTCATACTTTGAAAAAGTTGTATGTTTTGTAAAGAAGAAAAAAAATGATTTCTAAGTTTTTCCTAATCAGTAATTCCAGCTCTATCAATCTGTGTAAAAAAGAAGTTTACTGAGAATTGATAAAAGACTTTGCATAATTGATGACACTCTGTTCGATGATCGTTCGCAAATTCTTCAGATAGGCATTTAACAAAATCATAGAGTTCTTTAATAAATGTACCGAGTAAAGGATATAATTGAGATACATTGATTAAAAAAAATGAGTTAGTTATTGAAGTATAAGAGAGGGTAGTATTCATGCATAGATAATGGTTAGTTGCTATAGAAAAAATTTTTAGTTAATTAGATAAAACAAGATGTTTGATAAAAAGTTAAATGTGCGAAATCAAATGTGTGTATTTAAGTTAGACAGCAATATAAATGATGATATCATTTTAATCATTAATTTGATGTTAAAGAAGACCGTGATTGACGTCGAGTTGCTACTGCTGCTGCCGCTGCTTCCATTGTAGCTCGAGCATCTGAAACAAATTTGAAAAGATATTTTTCTCTAACAAAAAAGCATTGATAGATTGAAATCACTATAAATACCAATAAAATCATTGATCTTAATATCTTTCAATGATAATCTATGCACATACGACTGTTTATCAATTATTAGAGATCAATGAAACGAGTAAAATATTGTTTCACTAGGATTTCATTTTTATCTCGTCCTACTAAAATGTATTTTTCTCAAAAAGAAAACAGACGAAAAATAAGATTTGTTATTTAAATAAATATTAAATTCCAAAAATTCCTCATTTTACAAATATCATAGAAACGCTTTCAAAAACATATTGTGGAAATATAAGTGATATCTTAATTATCTCTATAGAGTTGTTTCAATCTTTTCCTAATATTGGATAAATATTCCAGAATAAATGATAATCTTAGTGTTCACTCAACAAATCTTGATGTTAAAGAATAAGTGTATGCAACTGCCGTATGACTGATGCTCTCCAAACATTTGCATTCCAATGACACTTGTTATTCAACGATATCGAGGAGAATTTTCGTTAGATACAAGAACAATTCAGAATTCCTTTTAGATTAAGATGCAGAATACATTTTATCATGTGATTGAAACAATAACAAGAACAGAAAAACAAAGGAATTATCACTGTAGTAAAATGTGTATGTAAACACATATTTTAGATGTAATATCAACTATTGTCTTTATATGTTACTACATC
>JAJEKB010021580.1:330436-423419 GCA_022393335.1 Macrotrachela quadricornifera | reverse complement strand
TTATTTCCAGTAACATCATTCTATTTATATACCCTTACGTCTCGTATGTTTCGTAAAGAATTAATCAAATTTATTCGTTTAATGTTTGCTTGTCGTAGAAAAAATCGAATAACATCAACGATAAATGATGGTATAAATGGTGATTATCGTTTAGAGAATCGACACAAAACGTTATCTGTGATTGGAGATTAAACAATAATTAATTAAATAAAATTTCACAAAATGAACCTACGAGAATAATTGAAGTTGAGTTACATTTGTATAAATTTTTCAAAATAGAATTAAATGTTCGTATAGAAACAATTATCGTACCTGATAGAGATATAATGCCACAGACAACTATGAGATTGTTCGTATTACTTATAATTGAAATGATTGATCTCGATTCAAAATACATATAATGCGTGTTTGTTGGTGGCATAGCACCAATATTTATGCAAGAAATATTTTTTTAGATCAATAATCATTAAATCATCTCAATTTACCTTGCTTACTATATATATATATATTCATCTACTTTCTTCCTTTGATAACAACGTCTCCCTGAAATAAAAACTCTACCAGAGTTAATAGTAGGATCTATTTGGATTATTCCATGCTTGACTATAAATTGCTACTTTGTCACTATAGTTAACTTGAATTTTTATCATCAACAAAACTCTTCATTCGAATAATCTGTAAGCACAGACAATTAGCATTGCTCTATGTATGAAGAGAATAAAAACAACACTTCGAAATAGTATCGGTGATAAATGAATGAGTGAGCTTTGATTCATGTTCATTATGATATATCAAACAGTTTAGATGTGGAAGACATTATTGATATTTTTTACAAAGAGAAGCGATGCATCAAATTCACCGACTAATGAACAGAACATTTTTCTAGTTTAATTTCTTGTGAACAAACATTTGTTTTTGTATCTTTATGTGGAATAAAATAGAGGAAAAAGTCGCTCATTATTCCTCTTGTGGAAAAGAATACCGTTTGAACATAATAATAGGAGAAAGAAGTGATATCTTGTTTATATATATGTCGCAGTAGAAATTAAAATTCTACTAGTTGAAATTAAAATTTCATTTTCTACTAGTACAACTTAAAATCACCGCTTATTTTAGTTTCTTCTAGTAGAAAATGAAATTTTAATCTCTACTATAGGAGAATTTAAAATTCTACTAGAAGCTTTTATTATTGAAGAATTTTAATTTCTACTGTAGTAGAAATTAAAATATATACTTAAACAATGATGATATGTAGAAAGAAAAAAAAGAGAGAAAAAAAGTTGTAATTGTAATATAAACGTCTCGTAATACTATCAAACGAACACGATATTATAATATAATTCCATATGGAGCTATTGTATTCTGAAGTTAATTAACATATTGAATCTTTAAATGAGAAATTTCGTTTGAAGTATGTTATCACACAATCTGTTTATAATGATATTATATTGGTATTAAAAAATGGTTGGGTGAAGCTCTGTTTAAATTCTGGATTCATAAGCATTCTAAATTAGTTACTATTGGAAAATTACAAGTTGCTTATGGTATTAAGTCAAATAATCCTGCTAAAAAGAAATCGTGTTCAAATATATAGATGTAAACTCTTTGATATATTAAATAATTTCTTGTACTTCTGTTTCCTTCACTAAAAAAAGCGTATGCTATATGACACATATCATCATTGTCTAAGTATATATTTTGATTTCTACTACAGTAAAAATTAAAATTCTTCAATAATAAAAGCTTCTAGTAGAATTTTAATTCCTACTGCGACATATATATATCTTTTCTCATAAAAATACTCTTGATAATTGTTTTGAAGTTCAGATTTATTTCTTGTTTGGCTAATTAGAAATATTACCATTGCTATTAAGAATAGCATGATCAATAGGTGGATCAATACGATTATTATCAGCGGAACGAGTAGAAGAATTAGTAGAATAACCATTACTGCCATCAGGAACATTGGTAAAACGATGACGACTATTAATAGGTGAGCTAGAAGAACCAGGCTCACGAGCAGCAATATAGCCATTAGAACGACTGAACCGTGTTCTACAATTGCGCAATGTATTTGATTCACCTATAAAATCATATAAAAATCAAAGTTTCAATTTAATAGAATCTTAGCACGACTATTTCAGTCCGATCTTTTCTAATATAGATAATTCTGATAAAATTGTGTCGGTTTTCGACGAAATTCGATCAAAGTTGGATCGGAATCCAAGAAAATGATCGTGCATGTTGGGATGATTGAAACTTTTATAATAAAAATTTATCAGCGCTGCCTCTACTGGAGTGACATATGAAAGTCACATGCTTATTGATTATAGTGCCCATTTTCAACTAAAATATTAATTACTCGAATTAAATATTTCTTGCAAATTTCAAATTTAGTAATTCTTATGCTTGAAAAGTAAACAATAGTTTCTATCGAATCGATTAAACATTCGTTAGTTTGCGTAATTCTTCACTTAGAATCTATATATAGTCTAGGACAAAAGTTTAAGCGAAGTTGATTTTTTAGTTTTTTTCTCGTATGTTTTTTCAATTTTTTTCCACATTATGAGGCATTAACCTGATTCTTGTACGCGTAACGCGTCACCTTAGAGGGTGTGAGCTCAAAATCGTTGATTTAAGAACTCGTTATTGCCATTTTATAGACTAGTCTAAAGTATCTAAAAATATATTTTGTTCTCTTAAAATTTGATATGAATCCGGTCTGTTAATTAGGGACAAATATGTCCCTTTTAACTCATGAAGATTTATCTATTTAACTCATTAATTAATTCAACCCTTTTATTTGAACAGCATGATATATACAAAGTTGACTAAGACATTTTAATACTACCACAGCAGATGCATGTTGTGACATAACATTTAGTTTTTTTATTGGTTGTTTCTTGTTCAAATGAGTGTAAGCAAAACTATCCTATTTATAACGTCATCGCATAACGAAAAGTTAGTATTGTGTATTTTTTGCCACTAAATCGTCCCACTTTCTGTCTTAAAAAATATATAACTAAAGCTAACTTTTTATGGGCTATCTAATACACATATTTTTATTTTTCGAAGACCCTTCCTTATGATAATTTTCTGTAACGCGATGACAATTTTCATAGCTTTTCTCATATTTGAAAGGAAAAATTTCACATAGAGATTTCTTTTTCAAAAATCACTGTTAGAGTTGTATGATAATTTTTTATTAATTGTTAAAAAATACCCGTCAGAATACAATAGATTAATGCAAAAAAAGTAATTCGAATCGGTAGAGTCATAAGGGAGAACACAAAACCTTCAATCACCTGTTTGCTGGGTCAAAACTTCGAAAAAAATGATGTTTCATATTTCTCAATACAAGTTCGTGAATTCGACGTGGTCTTTTGTGCTGATTTCGAATGTATTTAGTTTTATATTTTAAACATACTGTTATGGAGAAGATCGAAGAGTGTATGTCAATTTTCAAGTATTGCTATATTACTCAATCTAAAGTTTTTGTATTATTTTTGTATTGAAACAACTAATGAACCTAAATCTTAATGCATGTTTCACCTAATAACGAAGAATAAAATATTATTCTGGCTTCGTACAGTTAACACATATCCAGAATATGCACAGAAAATTCTACTTTAAAATCTAGTATCATCGCGTTTCATCATTCGTTTTAGCCATAATTTCCAAGTGATTCATTCAAGCAAGCTCATATTATGGGCATGTTTAAAGAAGACAGAGGCTCATTGTTTAATCAAAGAACTACCCTTTCCCGTCTATCTAATTGCTAAGAAAACATAATAAAATCTAGCCAAAACGTCATCGCGTTACGCTCGTATAAGCTGAAATATCGTTTAAATAGCTGAACTTTCAGTTTTTAATAGCTACTTATACAAAAACGTACACGAATATTGTAGACGAGCCTTATATTAAATACCTATAATATTTAACTAAAAAGCATCTCTTTTGAGAAGCTACGAACAACACATGAGGACTCAAGGGTATCTTCACTCACGCTCATGAACGCTTATATGTGCATGAGCTGTACATCCCTACTACATCTACATGAATTACTGATCCTCACAGCCAAAACAACATATCAACTGCATTTGTTCAAAGCGTTCGAGCAGATGCCGTTACTATGCTGCACTCAGCAAAAAACCGACTTGGCATGTCGCTTTAAAGCAAACAGTCATAATAGATGACAAAATCTCACTTTTTTAGCACTACATAGTCAGCAATGTCGTTTAATAATTTATCAGAGCTGTCCATCCACATAGTTTTCATCTCTTCTCTATGCCACTAACGTTGAAAAATTTACCTGATTCAGCTTGGCTTTCCTTCCCTTCTATAAGTTTCTTAAATTCCGTGAATTCTTGAGATTCCATGAAATTCTTCGATTCTGTAAATTTCGTTAGGTCGTTGAAGAACTTCAATTCTATGCAATTTGGAGTTCAGAATTCACGGGATTCGCACAGGTCTTACGTCTTTTTATATACTGTATATACATTTACCTTGTTCCATTCTTTCGATGCAAGTTTTTAGTCGTTGATAATCCTCTTGAAGTCTTCGAAGTTCTGTGTTTTGATTTTCTTGGATTTTTCCTTGTCGATTTATTTGATGTTTTAGTTGTTTATTATCGTTTGCGAGCGATTGGATTCGTGTTTGTAGTTGTTGATTTATTTCGATTTGATTTATTTGGGTTTGCAGTTGTTGATTTATTTGAATTTGCTGGATTTGATTTATTTGCGTTTGTTGTTGTTGATTTATTTGGATTTGTTGTTGTTTATTATCGTTTTCAAGCGATTGGATGTGTATCTGTTGTTGTTGATTATGATTTTCGAGTGATTGGATCCGTATTTGTTGTTGTTGATTATCGTTTTCGAGCGATTGGATCCGTGTTTGTTGTTCATTTACTTGAACTTTTAGTTGTCGATTCTCGTTACCGAAATCAAGCATATCAGTGACAATACCAGCAATGGGCGTGAAATGTTTAACATTAAGATTTTTATGATACATCAGACACGAATTGTTACGATCGATTCGTTCTTCGGTACAATGACAACTTAAGAGTATAGGATCAGTGAAAGATTTGTTGCAAATTGGGCATTGCAGATGTCTATTTCTTGCTTTTTGATGTATAGATCCACAACCACTATTATCTACCATTCTATTTATTTAATCTAATTTTATCTGAAAAGAAAGTTGATGTAACTCAAAATTGCCACCTGACTGTGCAATAAATGGATTATTTTGGGTAGTCTTTTTGAACAAAATTTTTACAAACAAATCAGTAGTATACAAATGGAACTCGTCCTCAGTTCTACAGAAGTCTGTCATGCTTTTTCGTCCAACCAGACAAATTTTTGTACGTTATAATTCATGGAAAAAATTCGATTGATTGGATAGAGAACTCTGAAGAAACTTGGTTAATTAAAATCATCGTATAAAAATATATCAATTGAACAATGTTGATTGTAATCATTTGAACACAGAAAGTAGTGATACATTATTTCAACATAAATAACCATTTCAATAAATTTGAATCCGTACCTAAATATAGAAAAAAGTTCATTACCTGTGAGGAAGGTTGATGAAGTCATCACTTAAAGTAATTATCTTCCTTTAAAATATGTTTAAATTTTATTCTTTCGTTTTTGATGTTTCTGTAGACAAAGTGTCCTTCGTCAGAAATAGAAATGATGAAATTTTTTTTTATATACATGAAAATATAAATATCTATCTTTTTCGTTCTCTTTCATTCTCTTTTGTTCTTTAATTGGAAAAAACATAATAGTGGCACGGACAAAACGATAATACCAGTAAGGAAGGATTAACTTTCATCTTTTGTTCGTGCCACTACTATGTGTTTTTTCCAACTAAAGAACGAAAGAGATAGATATTTATATTTTTACGTATATAAAAAAAAACTTTTATTATCTCTATTTCTGACGAAGGATACTTTGTGTATAGAAACGTCAAAAACGAGAAAATAAAATTTGAACAACTTTTAAAGAAAGAGAATTACTTTAAGTTATGATAAAGAAAAAAGTTCCATTTAATTATTAGATTATTTTTCACTCATATATTGTTGATGTATATCATATAGCGGCAGATCATTTTCTTAAGAGAACTTAATTAATGACATTAATTAATGACGTTTCATTAACCACTAATATTAATGGATTAAGAGAGGATCCATAAGACCATCGAGCATCACGCGAGATATTGAAGCATTCGTCAAAATTTAGTTTTTTGATTTGATGTTCTCATCTTGTTCAGCATCATCTAAAACCTCTACATCCAAACTTTTAGCGCATTTGACTGAGTTAATGAAAAATTATCTCCATTTTATTGACGAACGCTCACGACGATGTTTGAAAAATATCATCAAAAATCATTCGTATAAAGTAAAGATTTTGTCGATGACATTAAATTAACGAAATTTTTCATGTAATTTACCAAAAGATAGAGCGTCGAAAGCTGAACAAACTCACCTATTTACAAATTATATTTATATGTGCTGGTCAAGAGCTATTTCTCAAATACTATCTAAGATTGACAATTTTTGAATAAAAAATGTGTCAACTATCTTCAGTATATCAGCTCCCATTCAGTCATTCTATGAGTCCCCAGACTGAATTTCACATATATTGTACAACTTTTTCTCCTCTACAAAAAATTAGACACTTTTCTTAAACTATTTTTTTACCATTTTGTAGACGAGAAGAAGTTGTAAAATATATGTGAAATTCAGTCAGGGGACTCATAGAATGAGTGAGTAGGAGCTGACATACTGATGTAGTTGACACTTTTTCTATTCAAAAATTGTCAGTCTTAGATAGTATTTGAGAAATAATTCTTGACCAGCGCATAGAAATATAATTTGTAAATAGGTTTTTGTTCAGCTTTCGATGCTCTATCGTTTGGTAAATTACATGAAAAATTTCGTTAATTTAATGTCATCGAAAAAATCTTCACTTTATACGAATGATTTTTGATGATATTTTTCAAACATCATCGTGAACGTTCGTCAGTCAAATTGAGGTAATTTTTCACTAGCTCAATCAAATGTGCTAAAAATTTGGATGTAGAGGTTTCAGATAATGCTGAGCAAGATGAAAACATAAAATCAAAAATCTAAATTTTGATGAGTGCTTCGATATCTCGCATGATGGCCTCAAGGGTCCTCTCTTAAGTTTTTCTAAGAAAATGTTAATCATTACGATCATTTATTTGATTGACTTTAGCGTTATATATTTTCTTAGAAAAACTTAGTTCATTAATATTAATATTAAATTAATGTAAATGTTCCACCTCTATTCATAACTAAATAAAGCAAAAAAAATCATTTAGTTATTATTGAATGACTTACTACTAATATTGTTGTTGATTCAGACCTAAATAGAGAAAAACAATTTATTTTATTATAATTGAATCACTTACTCTTGATATATTCTTGATTCATATCTAAAGAATGAGAAAAACATTTCATTTAGGTATTATTAAATGACTTACCATTGATATACTGTTGATTCATGTTTAATATACGATAATTCTGACACTGGTCGAAACGTGAAAATGTCGAAAATAGAAGTATCAAAAACAAAAATGGGGATGCAGATGAGAATATGAGAGAGGTTTCTACTTTCAAACCATACTGTTTTTAATATTTCTATTTTCCAACGTTTGTATCATTTGCATTTTTCACATTTTTTATTTTCGATGTTATTCAAATGAATTCTAATATATAACGTAAATCAAGCAAAATAAAAAAGAGAATCGTAGAACGATGATTCTTTGTTTTCTTTTATCAACGCGTAGACAAATATTGTAAATACATTCTACGAGTAATAATGACTTTTTCGCACCCTTTCCGTTAAAGTAGAAGTTTTTCATCTAATTTGATATTTTCAATGCTTTAACTTTTGTGAATAAATCAGTTCAAACAGATTTGTAATACTATAAGCTTTCGTCGTTGTCATTCTATTCGACTATTGTGAGTCAGAGTGAATGAATTCAATTGATACTTCATTATCATTTAATAGAATAGGGCAAGAGAAAGAGAATATTTTATGGCTAATACTGTGAGCCACTTGCTCACAAATTATCAAGAATATAAAAATAACGTTAGATTATTTCGACAGTATGCAAAAGTTATACTTCAAAAATCTATTATTACCAAGCTCAAATTATTGATGATTCATTTCGTCATACCAAACATTTGAGTACTTGCAGTTCTCTACGATATATGAAGCTGAGAAAAACGAAAATGAAAAGAGATACTAAATATATTTATTCGAAGAGTTTTGAATTGTAAACTCCATTATGCTGATCTGTTCGTAGATTTATCAAACATTCGAAAACTACGTTTGGTTTCTCATTATACCCTTTGGCGGTCGACGAAGATCAAAAATCCTAGAGGCGTCTGGAGATTATTCCAAAAACCAAAAGAGTGCCTCTAGCTATCAATTCAATTTTTTCTATATTGTTGGTTTCTTAGAATACCTTTTTGGTTTTGGAAAATATCAATCAGGTGTTGGAATTTTTTAGAGGCGGATTTTAGTTAGAGTATAGTTCTATAGGTGAAGACATAGATTTAAGTATATTCAGTTATCCAGTTGCTATAACAGATTCAAATTTTGACTTTATATGCGTATTCATGGTGTTACAAGCTATTATATAGTGTATAAATAAACTGAAGTGGTCGTTAAATCGTTTATAAAGAAAATAATCCTCAATTGTATTAATTGTTGTAAGGGGCTCAGAGAATAATGTAAAATCCAGAGTTATGAGACTACGATTTTGTGTACGGTTTTTTGTAGGATCTTGTATAATCACATACGATATTAAAATAAGATCTTATACGAATATTCAAAAATCCACAATTAGCCTTATTGTTTGACTTTTGGAATTAGGTATAAAGATACTTCTTCCCTTCATCTATTGATCACCCGAGACCCCATTCAATTACATAACAACAAAAATATAATACAATACAATTTCAAATAATGTATTCTTTGTTGATCTTCCCTACTTTACTTTTTAATTTTATTTCTAATTTCATTGTTCCATAAAAATCTATTTTAGGTGCTTTTCAAGGTGTTTATTATTTTAATAAAGAGAAATTCTTTTTGTTAGTGAGCGAGACCCAAAGATGTCTGTGAAGACCTTCTATATATGTACGTATGTGTATTGCCTTACTGGTTGTTTTGCACATTGCGTTCTTATTATTTACAGTGAGTTCCTATGTACGTGCGAGCAAGTGTAATAAAGAGCAGAGCTACTCCAGGTCAGTGAAAGAAAAACATCTTTTATTCACCAAATTTTATTTTACAATTTCTTTTTGACAGTTTCAATACTCTTTCTCACACTTTGAAGATGAGGATGGTTAGAAGGTAATGAACGTTGTAAAATATCTGAAGCACGCTCATAATATGAGAGTGCTTTTGAGTACTGTTTCATGTTTCGATATAACTTACCAATGTTATTGTAGGAAATAGCCAACGAAGGATGATTCTCAGGGAGAGTTTTTTGATAGATTTTGAGTGCTTTTTCGTAAATTGAGAGTGCTTTTGAGTACTCTCCCATGTTAGTATACACTGATCCGATATTGTTATAAGAAGTAGCTAATGAGGGATGATTTGAAGGAAGAGTTTTTTCTCTGATTTCGAGTGCTTTTTCGTAAATTGAGAGTGCTTTCGAGTACTCTCCCATGTCATAATACACTAGCGCGATGCTGTTGTAGAAAGTAGCTAAATCAGGATGATTTGAAGGAAGAGATTTTTGTCTGATTTCGAGTGCTTTTTCGTAGAATGAGAGTGCTTTCGAGTGCTCTTTCATGTTAGTATACACTGATCCGATGTTGTTGTACGAAGTAGCCAAATCAGGATGATTTGAAGGAAGGGTTTTTTGTCTGATTTCGAGTGCTTTTTCGTAGAATGAGAGTGCTTTCAAGTACTCTCCCATGTCATAATACACTGACGCGATGCTGTTGTAGGAAGTAGCCAAATCAGGATGATTTTGAGGAAGAGTTTTCTGTCTAATTTCGAGTGCTTTCTTGTAGAATGAGAGTGCTTTCGAGTACTCTCCCATGTTAGTATACACTGATCCGATATTGTTGTACGAAGTAGCCAGATCAGGATGATTTGCAGGAAGAGTTTTTTGTCTGATTTCAAGTGCTTTTTCGTAAAATGAGAGTGCTTTCGAGTACTCTCCCATGTTAGTATATACTGATCCGATATTGTTGTAAGAAGTGGCTAATGAAGGATGATTTGAAGGAAGAGTTTTTTGATAGATTTCAAGTGCTTTTTCGTAGAATGAGAGTGCTCTGGAGTACTCTCCCATGTCATAATACACTGAAGCGATGTTGTTGTAGGAAGTGGCCAAAACAGGATGATTTAAAGGAAGAGTTTTTTCATCGATTTCATGTGCTTTTTTGTAAAGCTTGAGTGCCTTTGAGTATTCACCCATGTTCTTATACACTAAACCGATATTATTGTAAGAAGTGGCTAATGAAGCATGATTTGAAGGAAGAGTTTTTTGACGAATTTCAAGTCCTCTTTTATAGTACCAGATGGCCTTTTCATAATCACCTTGATCATTCTTGACTACTCCAAGTTGATTATAATAAGATGCTTTATTTCTCTCATCGGATGTCTGCTCGAGCAATAATTTGTAGATTTCTTCCGCTTTATCCGACTGTTTTATGTCAAGCAACAAACTACCTATTCGCTCCCATCCTGTTCCGCGGACACTTTCTTGTATATGTTTGCTGAGTGTACGAAGCTCTTGGTCATCATCTGATGTTAGTGCAAGTTTCACCTCATAAAGTGGATTGTTTTTATCAATTTGTATAATTTCGCCAATACGAAAGACGGTGTGCATAGAGAAGAGAATTTCTTCTTCCGTGTGAAAGTAACTCACTTCTTGGATAGATGCGAATGGAGTCGACGAGACTGACGAATCAATAGTCATTTTGAAGAGAATGCCAACCGTATCGGTTCTTGTCAAAGCGAGTCGAGCATATTCGACGGAAACTTCTCTATGTTTGCTGGTAGACAAGAAGTTGTTGAAGGACATCAATCCACCTTTTGTTTTCCGAAGTTTCACAAAATCTTTGGTCGCTAAACCTTGTCCCCGGTATACTACGAAAGACTCTTCACCATAGCTACTGAACTGTTTTTCGTGTAGCTTTTTAATATGATGGTGAAGATCATTAATAAAGAAGCCGATATTAATGATGGTGTCTGCCTCTAGCAGACGTAGAGCATTGTTGAGCATAGAATAGATGAAAGATGGAAAAGTGTACCACCAAATTGGGGAATGTGCATGATATTCATTTTCGAACAGGATAATATTGGTGGCTGTCCCGTAGTTATTGCGACGACAGTAAGTGACGAAGTCTTTGATAGATTGTTGACCATATTCCATTCCGAGTAAGATATCTTTCAATATTTGAGTATACATAAATGAAGGCTCCAGTTGATTCAGACTTTGATGAGAATCTCCTTCATCCACTGCGACAAAACTCACTGAAATCGAGTCCTGATCGCATTGTTTTACATCTTGTTGAAGACATTCACGGATAGATGCAATCCCTATATACACACCCTTTACTTTGATCCATACTTTCAACCATTGTTCATCTCCAGGTTTACCAGTACGGAAGATGTAAATCCTATGCAGTTGAGGAATATCATGAACGAGAGGTATTATATATTGAGCAAGAGTATCTTCTACAATCATGAAAACTCTTATGTCACCGACATCAGTGAGGAAATCAATAGCTTTATCCTGTTGAGTGAAAACATTTACATCGTTGACGACTGTTCGTAGTTGTGTCAATGTATGTTGGCAATCTTCGTTTGATTCATCAATACTCGCATCTACCCACATGAGCAAAAAATTCTGGCCAATACGTTGTCTTGGATGAAAGGTATCAGATGACGCTTTTGTAGTCGCACCAGCAGTCATCAATGGTGTAGAAATTTTGTTTTTTGATTCTTGTGTATCCATATTATTGTAAATCGTCAATTGATCGTTAATGTAAAATTGTGAGTAACTGGTTGTTGCTTAAACGAAAGGAAGATCATTTCATCTATTTATATAGTCAATAGTTCGCTTTTTTCTCGATTTTTCTATTACGTAACATGGTTGTTTTTTATAGCACTCAAAAATGAATTCTACGCAAGGATAAAAAAGGTGATTTTATCTATCTGGAATACGATGGGAATCCAGAGGATTTGTACGATCTAGAGGATACGATGGAAATACGGAGGGTACACAAGATACATTCGAGATCCAGAGAATACATTGGAAATCAAAACAATCTCGAATAGGGATACTTTTCGATCCAGTTACGAGATGGAGACGGAACACTAATGAGATTCTCACACAATCTTCGAAAGTTTTCTTGGTTGTTCATTCGTTTATTCTAGGAACCGTAGTTGGGTCTTCATCTGTTTATATTTTTACGGACTGATTCATAGTTATCTTTTAAATATTGTCGATGATTAATCATTTTTGGGGTAAAAAATAAGTGAAGTTTTTAGTGTATTGACTACCATTCTGTCATTTTATGAAACCCCAGGCTGAATTCCACATATGTTGTACAGCATTTTCTCCTCTCCAAAATGGAAAAAGAAAATTTAAAAGAAAAGGTATACTAGGGGTTAAAGGAGGCTCACAGTACCTCACATTTAATAGTTTTTGATGATTTTTCAATAAAAATCAGACATTTTAGCAATTTTCATTATCGTGACATAATTGTATAATAAAATGGATATGTTATTAGGAATCAGCGTTCGAAACTGCACTGAATCATATAAAATTCTGAAAAAAGAGAACTGTAAGGAACGACAAGCGAATTTTTGATTGAAAAGTATTTCTTTCAGATTTTGTGTGAATCAATGCAGTTTCGAACGCTGATTCATAATAACATATCCATTTTGTTATACAATTGCAGCGCTTGACAAAAGTTTAGAACTTGTTTTGCGCTTACAATATCTTTTGGGAAAAGTCACCTGATAATGCCACGCATCTCACGTTAGAAACACATCATCTTTTCCAGTTTTTCGCGCTCTTCCTTTTGGTATATAATACATTTGAGTAAAGTTTATTTGAATGGTGGAAACTGATGTCCTTCGTTTTCAAGTAGTTCTCACTAAAACAATGTTTTGACGGTGAAAATAAGATCAAATGTTAAAAATTTTTAGCAATGGATAACCTTTGAAATTCTCTATCGAAGCAACAGTGTTTGAATCTTTTGGCGAAAATCTCTTGGGTTCGGAAACGCGAAATAATGAAGAAATGATGTTTCCGATCTTTTAGAAAAACATTCTTTTCCGCCTAACTTCGTCAAATAAGGTCGATACAACACCATTTTCTCGAAGGCGAAGGTACTCATTACGAGCTTTATTCTGGTGAAAAGATGAGGTCTCTAGCTATGAAGAAAGCCAGGTTATTTCATAACGAAAATGGATGGTGCAAAAACAAAAAAGTCCTAAACTTTTGTCCAACGTTGTACATCACGTAAGGAACAGTATATGCTCAAATTCTTCATTTGATTTTGAATAAATTCTATGATTATCTAGCATCCTCGTATGCCAGGGTGCTAGGAAAACTTGCGCGAAACAAATTTCGTATATAAACTGAGATCAAAGTTTATTTTTGTGTATGCCTTTTAAGGCGCTCGTGACACGCTCTACAGTATGTGTCGTTTGTGAACTGAATAGAAGATGGTTCTGAAAATATTCTCGAAAATATTTTTTTCGACTTTTTCCTTCATTCTATACTTTTGTGAAAGGTTTTTACCTCTAAAGAGTTTAGGAATACTAATTTTTTTTAAATAAGCTACTATCACATCTAAGTACATTCTTACCAATGGAAATCTACAGGTTCCCTCAATCAAATTTTACTTTCGATGTGAAGCTGACATGTCAAAAAGGTTTTGAATGAAAGACGTACATGTGTGTGTGACTTCTCTTTACAATCTAAGTTTAACTAAACTAAATCTAGATAAAAAGTATTTCTAGAAAATTACTGTTCGAAAAATTATATTTTCAATAACTAAAATATGTTTTAAAGATTTCTGATATATTTTCTATCTTACAATTTCTAATTTCTAAATGTTTGAGGATTGAAGTTTTATAAAGTTCACATGTAGTGTAGAGAAGAGGAAAATGATTAGAAAGATTTCAACTTACTTTCGTTTGTTTCATGAATCCTTCAAAGATGATTGCTATTGTCCCCAGCACAACTCACTTTCTATTTTGTTTATCACAAACGAAAAATGGCAGTATAATAGACTTAATGTAAAAATATATAGTCTGTCTCAGCATTTGATTACCGATTTTGTCTTTTGCCTTCATACGAATCAAAAACTAATGCAAAAGAAAGAAAATGTGTTGCTGAAGAATATGATTGACTTTTCATACTCATACATACCACTTACTTTGCAAAAACAGGAATGCTTAGAAACCAAAACAGATCTTCTGCATTAATATTTAGTTTTACCATAACAACGATCATCTCAACAATGTTTGCAGAAGTTTACTTCTATAAAACATCTTTAACGTTTGAGGATGTGTAAAAATGAAAATATATATCAGACATATCATCAAGTGCTCAAACTATAGGGAAGTAACCAACTTCTTCCATTATGTATTACGTCCTGACATATAAATAAACGACTCGCTTCTGAATATTTTAGAAATTGAATAAATTTCCCAAAAAAATAAAAGAAAACATTAAATTCGATTCATTTCACAAAGTAAATACCTACCTAACTTGAATTCTAATGTCTATATTCTATAAAAAAAAAAAGATCTGCAAATTCGGTTCTAAACTTCCAGTAAGTCTGTTTTCACAAGAGAATTTCACGCCAGTTTTACTGGTAAAAATATCCAATGGAATAAATCAGACTGTTTGTTTTTTTCTTCAGTGTATTAAATCAAACCCTTTTGTACATTTCTTTAAGTATACTTACAATATGATTTTGAAATGAGAATCAATGGATGATTTTAACATTTAGTTTACAATAATTATTTGTTTTTAACAGGATAAAACGGAAAGAGAAATAGTAGATTATGAAATGAATCAACCATCAAAGGTCACAATTTCTAAAAGGGTAAATACAGAAAAAAGAATTTCGACATCTGTTTTAATTTGGCGTAAGTGCTCCCTTGCTACACAACATTTAGATAGTAAATATACCCTTATTTGACGACTCAATACAAAGTGTAAAAAAATTACTCCAATACATCGTCAACACTATTCTATACAAGTACAATTATGAATAATAAATAACATCTCGCTGATTACCTTTGTAGAAGTTTGTTCTTGTTTTCATATGTATGCAAAAAAATGAAATAATGAAAAAAAGTAAATAGTGTTTAGAGCATAGTAATGTAGTAAAGAAAAGTTGGAAAATTCCGTGTTATATTTTTCTTCAGTTTCTACCATCTGTATGACTCAGCGTATAACACACAGGAAAGAAAAAAAACAAACATTTTTCGTAACGTTTCTTTTTTTGCTGCAATAACAACAGAGTCACGTGTTGATTATTACGAAATATTTTATGATTCTAAGGAATTTTCAAATGATGATTATGGTTGTTGTATGAATATTCATCATATTGACTTTATTTCAATAGATTGTTATTAGAATGTAGAAATAAAATCACTGAATTCCTTTAACGGTGTGATGCAACACAGAGACCGCCATATGCCACTTTTTTTTGTAATTCGTTATTTATTCGTACTTACTAAAAATAATTTAAAAGTATAGATGATTCTAAATACTTGATCGTACATTTATTCAACATATTTTCTCGCTTGAAGGCAAACTCATATGAAATGAAATGAGTTTGTCTGTCTGTTTGTGGTGAAGGAATCGATTAGCATCATTAGTTTTTCACTCAAAAGACTATTTTTGAGAAAGAAAAACATTTTTTCATAAATCTTGCCATGAAACGTTTGTGGTATTCAAAGAAACAATTTTTCTCATCTACTACGAAAAAATCAATTTGTAATTAGAGCATTCGATGGTTAATAGAACTTGCTCTTCTTTTATGATACAGCTGATCTGCAGACTGTGGTAATGCTAATTTATGTTTCTCATCTGAAGAAGCTTACCCAATATTTGTTTGCTCAGCGTAAAAACATACAAACTTACAAGGTCAAGTTCCAAAGTGTTGATCCAAGTTGAAGGCTGATATTATGTGAATTTGCTACACCAAGTACCCTGATGTCAACTGAGAAACTATAGCCAAAACATTTTCTCATCATATGGTACGGTGACAGTAATCTAAAATTACAGTGCCTCTTATTTTTCCCTTTGAACATACATTTCGAGATTTAGTTTTTAATGCTGATAACAAATATCTCATTACTTTTTCAGTTTGACAAAGTTTTTATGGAGAAAAGCGCAAAGTACTGGAAGAGTACCAAGAATTTCTAAAAAAAAAATGTTTACTAGTGAATAGGCAATGTTCAATTCTTTACCACTTTACTTTTCGTTTTCATCAATATGATTTTTGAATTCGTTATATAAAATTGAATTCAGGAATAGTTTTTATAGCTTTATCACATACTACATCTTCATTTTCAAAGGTAAGCATTATTTGTAATTTTTGACATTCTTCCAGTATTTTGCATCTTTCTCCATGAAGACTTTGTTAAACTGAAAAAGTAACGAGATGTTCGTAATCAGCGTTAAAAACTAAATCTAGAAATATACGTTTAAAGGAAAAATAAGAGGCATTATAATTTTGCATTGCGGTTATCGTACCATATGGTGAGAAAATGTTTTGGCTATAGTTTCTTAATGGACAGGCCTCAGCAGATAATTGTTTCATAGTTGACATCAGAACACCTAGTATAGCAAATCCACATAATATCACCCTTCAACTCAGATCAACACTTAGGAACCTTCCCTTGTTAGATAACTTTGTGTAAGTTTCATTATAGTTTTCGATTTCTGTTTTATTTTAACAAAATGATATGTTCCTGGGTTCGTTCTCGAATCAGCATTAATCAAGTTCTTTCGAAGAACCGTATAAACCACTCGAGACCTGTTTGAAAATCATGCTTTAAAAAAAGCTTCTAAACCAAGGTCTAGTCTTCCATCAGCCTCTCACGACTGGCCGTTTCCATATTTAATGCCATTATACCGTCCAATATGAGTTCTGCTCTGAATCGAATAGATGTATCTCATTTGAATCCTTCTCGAAAAGTTATTGATCATCTGTTGATACTCTAATTAAGACACAATCAAAAAAAAGAAAACTATTTAATAATTGCTGCAAAAAGAGTACAGTACATTGTAGCCTACGGAAGACCTTCATCTATTTTGAATGTAATTTTACAGTTGATGTCTATGAATCTTATTTAAAGATCTGACGTAAAATAATCAACAAAGAAAAATATTCATATTAGAATTAATCTCGAATATGGATTCACGATACTCGATTATCCTTAAGTGAAACTTCAAATAACAAGGAGTTCATCAAAAAAAAAAGCTAAGAAATAGACCGAAAAAGTTTTTATCAATTTTGAATTTGCATTTTCCGTGCTCAATGATGTTCAATCAAGTTTTATAGAAAATTATAGTTTATTAATTTATCATTAATAAATAACTAATAGTATTGAAAAACTAATCTCAGATTTTGATTTCCCATAATCAATTATCTGTAGTGGCGTTTCATTGGAGATAATTCATATTATTTACTATTAATTATTTGGCAACCTAACTCAAGTTTGATTTATCGATCTTCGATTACCTCGAATCAAACTTTTAAGAAAACAGTAAAACTAATTACTGATTGTTTGTTAACCTTTTATTAAACATAAATTTAGCTCCAGATCCGAACTCTTTACCCTCAATTATCCTTCATAGAGTTCTTTAATAGAATCTCCCTAGTTTTTATGTAAAACTACAAACTTATTTTATGCTATATCATCTCTGCTACAATCCAAGAAGCAAATCGTTATTTTCTTAAAAAAGACATTCCGCGGTAAAACAACTCATTTCAAGAAATTTTATGAAAATTGATCATTTGAATGGAATCCACAACCAAAAAATGTTTGGTGAAACTATATAAAATATCATTATTTTCATCACATACAATCGTCTATTTAATTTCAATCTGAATTTATCAAGAAAAAAGGGGACAATTGATTTCAAACTGAAATGAGAGTCTACAAGGTCTTCTAATTTGAGGATGAGGAAAGACTGGGTGGCAATATGCGGGACTAGGCGCCATCAGGTAAGAATAGAGCAGGTTCGAAGAAGCTGCTTCAGTTTTTATATTAAACTTCAGTTTGAAATAAGAAGAACCATGGACTCTTTCTTGAAAAAAGCCTTTTTCAACAAAAAAATTATTGGAAAATTTTAAAAAACTACTCATACTAATCGATTTCTCGATCTCGAAAATCATTATGTGCATCGTTAGCCTTTGACTTCTATAAAGCTGTTTTCCTTTTGTAGGTTTTACTTAGAACATGTTTTTTTGAACATTAACCTTTGATCCCATGCAAACATTCCAACAAACGCAGTTCAGTTTTTCCGTATCACCCTCTGTTTAGCCGAGAGAATATTTGAAAATTTTGAAAAACTGATAGCTCCAATCGATTCCTGGACCCCAAAGACGTTTTGTGAAACTTCACACGAGGGCCATGTAAAAAACAAATGCCTATTGAAATTTTAGACGATGTTCTTTTGTCCTTGCGACATGCACATATAAACTTTTTTTTTTCATATGAATCTCTATACAGTCAAAGAAATTCTCTTTCTTTATTTTTATGTAAATGATATCTTTTTTTATTTATTATTTTTTAAATAAACATGTTAAATGCGAGAAACAAAATCAGACAAGAAGCTCCAAAAAAAAACAAGCAGACAAGAAAGCCAAAGAAATAAAAGAATCACACAAGAATACAAGAGCCTTGTCTGATGACACAGAGTTTGGCCTACAAGAGTATCATCACAAAGTTCAAATCTATTTTTTTAGGTAAGAATCTTAACTAATAATCAAGAAAAACAAGAATCTACCAAGAATGATTTCAAAACTGTCAACTAATGCATTTAATAAAACCACTAAAATATCAAAAGACAATACAACAAACAAAATCAACCATTCTGTCACGCAAAAACAGTGTGTGTGGCTATTGTGTTTTACAAAAAAACTTTCATCTTTGAAGCATAGAAAAGATCTTTTGTCTGTAAAAATTTATTTTTAAATTTGTATTTTTCCAAACATCATTACTTTCGTTGATAAATCATTTCTTATTTTAATCTTTGGAGTATTATTTCTCTTTGTCTACATATATTAGTAATTTCCTTGAGAACTTCTTCATTCATAATTACTTTTTACTAAAACGGATGAAACTGTCAATGTGTCAGTAAGGAAGAAATCCTTGATTTGTTTCTTTTTGTTACTATCATGTAATCAGAATTTTTTTTAAAACTTACTGATGTAGACAATAGGAGCTTATTATTTCATTAGAAAAACATTGTATATAAAAACTCATCAGAGCATCTATAAAAATGAGTGAATCCTAGAGTATACATAGTTTTAGTATTAATAAACGATGAGCACCAGAATAGATGCAATGCTGTGGAAGCATGATTACAATAGTTCCGAGCAAAAAAAGATAAGCATAAAGAAACAAAAACCATATAAAAACGTAGACGATCAGTAGGGAAATATGTTTTTCTTTGATGAAAACCGTTGTATGCGGATTAAAATACGTTCATTACAAAGATAATTTCCTTCCTTATCAGACAACTATTGTCTTAGTATTCTTAAAATAGAAGTTTCTATTTGTATTTGTATCAAGTTTTTCGCAGAAGTCATTCAGTATACTCCATCTTCTCACAAACTCAAGAGAAAAAATGAATGTCTTAAATAATTAATTAATTTTTCATTTTTTCATACTGATAATAATCCAAATACAATTTTCATAATAACTTATTATTTGTATTTCTCTTCTGCGAATAGTGATATCTTATTAAAATGTCATCACCGTCATCTTTGATCAATACACTTACTGTTGTTCAACGAAACATAACTCTCTACATTTATCCCATATGGTTAATATTTGGTATAATCGGTTGTTTATTAAATCTTATTGTTTTCTCTCGTCCACAACTGCGAACAACTTCATGTTGTATTTGTAAGTACTAATTACAAATTTTATTATATCAAATGAGATATTACTTAGATTTGCTTGCGGCATCTATCGATCATTTAATAACATTAGTTATTGGCATCGGGCCAGCCTTGTATAGTCTCATAAAACCAGATCCACAAATACAAATACTTATATTCTGTAAAATACGAAATTATTTATTTCAAATATGTTTAATGGTTCCTCGTTGGTTCATTGTTTTTGCTTGTATTGATCGTTATGCATTAACTTCAGTTAAAATTCGATTAAGAAATTTTGCTAAAACAAATATAGCATATCGTATAATACTTATTATTATTATTTTTTGGCCAATCATTTGTTCACATAGACTTATATTTTATGAAATTAAAGGAAATATATGTGGTATTGTAAATAATATGGGAGCAGCAATTTACCATAGTATATACGTTATTATCGGAGGTGGTGTATGTCCCGTAATAATTATGATTATATGTTCACTTCTTATTCGTCGAAATCTTGCTCGTAGGCAAAAAAGACGATCACAGCTTTCAGTGAATACTCTTCAAACAAATTCACTTGATCATCAAGTACTTATTATATTTTATATACAAATTATTTCTTATATAATATTCATTATTCCTCAATTGTGTAATTTAGTATTTAATACAGTATCAATTACAATTTCTAATAAATCAGATGATTATTTAGCTATTCAACAATTCGTTATGTTTATAGCAGAATTTATGCTTTATTTATTTCCAGTAACATCATTCTATTTATATACTCTTACGTCTGGTACATTTCGTAAAGAATTAATCAAATTTATTTATTCAATAGTTGCCTGTTGTAAAGAAAACCGAAGAAAATCAACGATAGTTGATGATACAAGTGGTGATTATCGTTTAAAAAATCGACACAGAACGTTATTTGTGATAGGAGAATAAATAATAATTAAATAAAAGTTTCATGGAATAAACCTACAAGAATAACTGAAGTTGAATTACAATTGTATACATTTTTCATAATAAAAATAAATATTTCTATAAAAATGATTATCGCATCCAATGGAGATATAATACGACTGATAACAATAAGATTATCCGTGTAACTTATAATTGAAATGAGTGATTTTAGTTCGAAACACATAATAAATGTCTGTTGGCGGTATAGCATCAACACTTGGTCAATAAAAACTTTTTAGATCAGTAATAGTTGAATCATCTCAATTTATCTTGTTTAGTATATATGAGACTCATATGTCTTATCCTTTGCTGTGGTTCATTATTTTTTTTTATGCTAGTTTGATGCTATTTTCTTTATGCTACATAACAGATGACTCATAATAATGGATGGGCTATAAAAAATGAGCCTCTCAGTATTTTGCATTTTTCTCACCTATAATTCAGCTTAGAAAAAATTTTTTTTTATAGAAAGATTCCTCGTCAAATTCTCTACAGAACGTAGATGTTTTTATTATGTTAAATAATCTTAATTATGTTGTGACATGCGATCCAATCGATTAGTGCAAGAAGCATAACTTTCAAAGGCAACATTTTAATTCATCGATCATTGTTGCTTTGAATGCCATTCAATTCAAAAAACAAAATATACCATAAGATGCAGCATGAAAAGCTCTACAGTTTTTAAAGAATAGTGTATTTCATTTTTGTGCTTATGTTCAAACAAACTCTAAATTCTGTGTGTTTGATTTTTGCAGCAACAAATCTTGGTCACACAGTTTTGGTTTTTTTGAAAACAAAAGGTATATAATTGAAATGAACTTTAGTTTGTAAATTTTAGAGCTTTTCACGGTGCATCTTGTAGTATATTTTGTTTGGACCAATCGATTGTATCGCATGTCACAACATAATTAAGACTATTTAACATAATAAAAACATCTACGTTCTGTAGAGAATTTGATGAGGAATCTTTCTATAAAAAAAATTTTTTCTAAACTGAATTATTGGAGAGAAAAATGCAAAATACTGAGAGGGTCATTCTTTATGGCCCACCCGTTACAAGTAATGTTCGTCGGTTCGACCCACTTAACCCTCGACTAATTTTGGAATTTTGAGGATAAGAAACAAGTATACCTTTTAGCCTAATAATTTAAAGTAAAGATCACCTTTCAACCGAAAGTTGTAAGAAGAGTCAAATTACTTGTATTCAAGTCCACTTTACTTAATTAAATCTTCAGTCTCAATAAATAGTATAGTATAATCAGACGTTAATACATGTGCACGCAACAGTTAAAAGAGTCTTCAGCATAACAGCTTTATTCTAACGATACTACACAACTATAATTGATCTATTAGCAGCCATGAACGTATAAACATGATTGTATCATATAGTTAGGATAACAAGGATATAGCTCAGTTTTTATACCGTACACTTTCATTTATGGGATTCGTCCTGTAGACAAAATCACTTCCTGTTGTGTACTACTTCTTCTCGCGATTTGACTTGGAAACATCAATGCAGAAAAGATGTATGCCGCAATTGAGTTTAGATTTAAAAAAATGACACAAACGACCCACCTCAGATTAAAATCGTACATATTTCATTTTTCATGTCATCTTCAATCTGTCGCAATGCGGCCAACCTTAGGAATGTTATTTGAATAACTCATTGGTGGATTTCGGGGGACCTATGGGACTATCATCTCTGCCTTCAAGAAAATTTTTTTGAATTTTCCTGGAAAAAGTATATGAAAATCTAGTCCACACTACCTCTAATTAGCTTAAAAAATGATTTTTCTCTGTAATCGCCCCTCCCTTCCACAACTCTAGATCCGCCATTGGAATAACTCTTAATAGAGCTAGAATAGCGATGGGTAACATTTATCTTCATAATGAATAATTAAGACCCGCTAAGTGTGAACAAATATAGTGAGACAAATGCCAGATTTTTACAGAATATTCTAGAAAAAGTCAACACACTATGACAACCACTTGTAACGGTAAATGCCACAAACGTCGTTTTGCGGAGATTGCTAAATCACAAGCCATAAAAGACTAAACATTCTTCATCTATCAGATTATTCTGTCACTTTAACTGCACTATATCATCGACATAAGTCAATTCAACCAATCCTATCTAGCTATCATTTCCTCTCATATTCGAAATGTAATTAGATTTAGTAAAACTAGTTTTATCAAAGCATATATGGAACAGATATAGACATGAAATACTTTTAGTACTTTTACATCTCATTCAACATAAGTATACTTTTTATTTCATTTGATAAATAGTATTGCAGCAGCATCTAAAAATTAGAGCATTGCATTTTCTTTTAAATATCGTCTTTTTAATGGAATTTCCTTGATCCGTAATTTTGATACCTAGTCTTACATTCTCATACCTTAACTTAACTTATCTTTGTTTCTTCTAATTCGTTAAACTTTTTGGTATTTCATTCCAAATGGTCAATTTTGGGGAGCCGCTCATCTGATTTATCGAAAGCCTGCTATTAAAACCTCTGATTGGCAGAAAGACCGATATTAAGAACCCTGATCAACTAGACTTCGGGATTGAAAAGATCTGATTCGTCAAAGGTCCGAGCTCCGAAATATCCGATTGACTGGCCTGTTAGACTGACAGAACTTGATTTGTAGAAAGGCCAATTTCGAATATCCTTAATTGGTTACTTGTTAATATGTAATCAATCAAAATTTCTTATCTCTTGTGTTTTTGACCTTACCCTTTTGCCAGCCAACCACAAACATCAATAGAAACTTTCTTTTAATTTCACCGTCTTTACATTCGAGGTACTTATTTTCTTACAAATAGCCTATTTTTAGTAAAAAAATCCGAAAAATAATGGTATCATTCGGTTTCTCGACCTTAAAGACGTTTCGTGAAACTTTATAGGAAGTACATATGGAAAACAAATGCCCATTGATATTTTAGATGATGTTTTTTAAATTCTGTCACACACACATACAAACTATCTTTTTTCATATGACCCTCCATACAGTCGGGGAAATTCTCTTTCTTTATTTTTATGTAAATAAATTCTTTTTTTATTTATTATTTTTTAAATAAAAATGTTAAATGCAAGGAAAAAAAGAGAATCAGACAAGAATCTTGTCTGATGAGACATTTCTTGCCGTATGCCACAGAGTTTGGTCTACAAGAGTATCATCACAAAGTTCAAATTTTGTTTTTAGGTAAGAATCTTAACTAATAATCAAGAGAAACAAGAATCTACCAAGAATGATATCAAGACTGTCAACTAATGCATTTAACAAAAACCACTGAAATATCAAAAGACAATACAACAAACAAAATCAATTGTTCTATCATTCAAAAACAGTGTGTGTGGCTATTGTATTTTACAAAAAAACTTTCATCTTTGAAGCATGGAAAAGACCTTTCGTCTGTAAAAACTTGTTTGCTAAATATGTATTTTTCAAACATGATGACCTTTGTTGATAAATCGTTTCTTATTTTAACCTTTGGCGTATTATTTCTCTTTGTCTACAGATATTAGCAATTTCCTTGACGACTCTTCGTTTATAATTATTTTTTTACTGAAACGGATGAAACTATCAGTCTCAGTAAGAAAGAAATCCTTGATCTGCGTCTTTTTGTTAGTATCATGTGATCAATTTTTTTTTAAACTTACTCATGTAGAAAATAGAAGATGATTATTTCATTAGAAAAACATTGTGTATAGAAATAAAAGAGAGCGCCTGAAAAAATAAATGAATTCTAGAGCATACAGAGTTTTAGTATTAATACACGATGAGCACCGGAATAGATGCAATGCTGTGCAAGTATGATTACAATAGTTCCGAGCAAAAAAAAAAGATAAGCATAAAGAAACAAAAACCATATAAAAACATAGACGAACAGTGGGAAAATGTGTATTTCTTTAATGAAAACCGTTGTATGCGGATTAAAATACGTTCATTATAAAGATAATTTCCTTCCTTATCAAATAATTATTGTTCCAGTATTCTTAAAATAGAAGTTTCTATTTATACTTGTATCGATTTTTCAACCAATGCTATTCAGTATACTCCATCTTCTCTTAAATTCAAAAGAAAAAAATGAATTTTTTATATTTCTCTTCTGCGAATAGTGATATTTTATTAAAATGTCATCACCGTCGTCTTTGATCAATACACTTGCTGTTATCCAACGAAATTTAACTCTCTACATTTATCCCATATGGTTAATATTTGGAATAATCGGTTGTTTATTAAATCTTATTGTTTTCTCTCGTCGACAATTACGAAAAACTTCATGTTGTATTTGTAAGTACTCATTTCGAATTTAATTATATCAAATGAGATATTGCTTAGATTTTCTTGCGGCATCTATCGATCATTTAATGACAATAATTATTGGCATTGGACCATCTATGTATAGTCTCACAAATCCTGATCTACAAATACAGATACTTTTATTTTGTAAAATACGAAATTATTTATTTCAAATATGTTTAATGATTTCTCGTTGGTTTGTTGCTTTTGCTTGTATCGATCGTTATGCATTAACTTCAGATAAAGTTCGATTAAGAAATTTTGCTAAAACAAAAATAGCATATCGAATAACTCTTATTATTATTATTTTTTGGTCAATCATTTGTTCACATAGACTTATATTTTATGAAATTAAAGGAAATATATGTGGTATTGTAAATAATATGGGAGCAGCACTTTATCATAGTATATATGTTATTATTGGAGGTGGTATATGTCCCGTAATAATTATGATTATATGTTCATTTCTTATTCGTCGAAATCTCACTCAAAGACAACAGAGACGAACACAACTTTTAGTAAATGCTCTTCAAACAAATTCACTTGATCATCAAGTACTTATTATATTATATATACAAATTATTTCTTATATAATATTCATTATTCCTCAATTGTGTAATTTAGTGTTCAATGCAGTATCAATAACAATTTCTAATAAATCAGATGATTACTTAGCTATTCAACAATTCGTTATGTTTATAGGAGAATTCATTCTTTATTTATTTCCAGTAACATCATTCTATTTATATACTCTTACATCTCGTACATTTCGTCAAGAACTAATCAAATTTATTCGTTTAATACTTTCTTGTTGTAGAGAAAACCGAATAGTATCAACGATAGATGATGGTATAAATGGTGATGATCGTTTAGAAAATCGACACAGAACGATAGCAGTGATTGGAAGACCAACAATAACTAATTAAATAAAAATATCATGATTAGCTATCTAATATTAAGCTAATTTTTATATTTGAATGACAATATATAATTAATTAGAGAAAAAGTGTATTTCATAGGAACAATTATGGATATGTAAATGAACCTACAAGAGTAAATGAAGTTGTATTACAATTGTATAAATTTTTTACAATAGAAATGAATGTTCCTATAAAAACGATCATCACATTCAATGGAAGTATAATACGACTGAAAACTATGAGAACATCCGTGTAACTTATAATTGAAATGAGTGATTTTAGTTCGATACACATAATAAATGTCTGTTGGTGGTATAGCATCAACACTTGGTCAATAAAAATTTGTTAGACCAGTAATGGTTGAATTACCTCAATTTATCTTGTTTAGTATATATGAGACTCATATATCTTATCCTTTGCTGTTATTTCTTATTCCTTTAACGCCAGTTTGATTCCATTTTGTATATGCTACATAACAGATAACTCGTAATAAATGGTAGGACTTTGTATTTTATATTTTGGTTACTAAATAAGTGTTATTTAAAAAAAACAGAATATTTTAAAATGTATAATTTATCTTAATTTATGCTTTTTATTTCAAAATGAATAACTTTCTAGGCAAGCAATTTTCGACACGGGTGGTGCGGAAGGTACTTCAAAGAATTTCCTTGTTTTTGAAAATTGTACGTAATTAGAATAATCTGTTCTCTGTAAATTGTAGACCTTTGTACGTGGCATCTTTCTTCACATTCCATTGTTTTCTTAGAAAGCATATTATTGATAAAAACATGAAACACGAATAAAAAATTGCTTGCTTAGAATCTTGCACTTTTGAAAGACAAAAGATGATAAATTAGAAGATACAGGTGTTCTTTACTAAGTCGAAACTTAATCGTTGAGAATTTTGTGAATTTTCAAAATGAAAACGTGCAACTATAAAATATGAAGTCCTATGTAAGTTGTAGAGCTTTTCATGTTGAATCTTCTGGTATATTCTATTTCTTCAATAAAACATATTTAAGGGTCGAAACATAAAATGCAAAGTTCTACCATCTATCACGATGCATTAGTTAGCACGTCGCATGTAGCTAACGTAAAACAAATCATAGACAACAGCAAAAGGAAAGACCTACAGGTCTTAAATTTTGCAGATAATTCAAAATATATTTAAGTATTATAATAGAATACTAGAATTCAAACTGAAGTTTTTAGAAGAAGAGGACAGAAAAAGTTTTGTAGTGTCTTACGTATTTAATATCATGTTCCATCGTAAATTGAATGAGAATAATGGAGATTTCAAAATGGGTCCATATTTGGCATCAGATGCAAAGTAAAACTGGAATGAATATAATTTTGCACTTAAGATTGAATAGTTTCCTATTAGATGTACCGGAGAACTTTAACTAATATTGATACTCTGCTTCCATAAGTTTTTCAAGTATTATCAGGTTTAAAATCGCAAAGGTAACAAATCTTTTAGCTCCGAATCAATGTAAATGTTGAAAACATCTGGAAAAATGTCTTTCAAGATTCTAATAGAATCTCTCTGTGACCTCAATAATGAATATGGTTAACGTTTATGTTACTAAAAGTAACGAATGATCTTAATGTACTTTTACACCTACACACGTAACTGGAAAAACAAAAGAAGTAAAATGATAATAATAAATGAAAAGAGAAAGAAAAAATAGATCAATAGTTATGTCGATGACGATATGATATAATTATTCATACTTTTCGTTTATTTATACTGCATTTTCATTTATGATCCATCAGAAAAATATTGTTAAAATCTTCACTTTAATTAATTCAAGTTTTCTTTAAAAGAAGACAATCTTTATATTGACGAAAAAAGTCAGTTAGGTCAACTTTAACAATATTGTAAATGTCACATCTTGAAGATAATTATTATAATCACGATAGACATTCACGAAATGTTATCTAATTATAGATTGTAGGTTTATAAAAATTAAAAATGATTGTTTGATCATTAACTCTGTCTAACAAATACTGATTATAAACACGGTATAGAAGGAAATACTTTATACAGATTGTTGATCATTCATAACTATCATCTGCGCTTCTATCTACGTCATTAAATTATTTTTACTTCTTACATTTTCTATATTACTCATAATGTGCGTTTGTGGTATTTTACTCCTTTTCCTTTATTCCTTTCCGTACTTTTTAACGTACCTGAAATAGGAATTTTCTTCGTTTAAATATTATAAAGAAAGCTCGGTGTTATATAATGTAAGTGTTTTTCATTGTAAATGTACTTTGTTAATTTAATACACATAATCCATTACAGTTCTATCAAATAGGAATAAAAAACATTTCTCTGTACTGTAAAAAGAAGATTATTGAAAATTCTCTAATTTTTGTTGATCAATTCGGTAGTGGACTAAACCAGTTTGACTAGGTACCTATCCTGAATCTATGCAATAGACCGACATATGTTTAATATTCGTTAGAATCATATAACATTCTATTTAGTTTACTACTGTTCACAGAAGAAGTTGTTAGAATCTCTCTCGTAAAAACCTCATTTACTGCATGATGACAACAGCAAGAATTTTTGGAATTTTGAACTGGTGTCTTATATTCATAGCTATTACAATTTATATATTAATTTTTATTATGGTTAAATATCGTCGACAACGATTGCGAGATGTATCAATACTGGTTGTTTGTAATACTTGTTTAGCTTCACTTCTTACATGTTTTACAACTTGTATAATGACTAGTTCTAATTTATCTACAGGATTTTTAACATATAAACTCAATTTTTGTTATGCATGGGGTTTTCTTTATGATACTTTTGAATGTTCGATTTACTATAGTTATTGTGTACAATCATTTTATCGTTTATGTCGTGTTGTTTTTTACAAACAAAGATTTCTCTTATCATTTTCATTATATATTAAAATGATTATTGGTCAATGGTTATTAACATTTATTCTGATGTTACCAACCTTATTCTTAGATTATTATATTCGTTTACCCACGGAACAATACTGTCTTGTTCCATATACGGATATAAATGGATCAATATATCTCATTATTATTCTTTATTTCATTCCATTAGTTTGCATTATAACAACATATCTATGGATAACAAAATTTATACGACAATCATCACGTGCATCAACAGCAATTATTTTAGCACAACAACGACAACGAAATTTACGAGATTTAACAATAATAAAACGTCTAGTTATATTAATAACAATATTAGTATTATTACGTTTTCCAACAATTATTTTTATTATAAATGGAGTCATCGTTGGACAATTATATTTTTTAACATATAGCATAGTTGGCTTAATTACATCAATATGTTTAATATTGGTTGGGCTCTTAACGATTTATATAACACCATTATTACGAAACAATCTATTGGCCACTTTTAATTTTCGAAATAATCAAATAGGCGTACAACAAGTACTAAAAAGTACTCACAATAACGGATAATGATTTTTCTACCCATTTAATATCCTGAAACATAATAACTAATCAATTGACTATCTAAGCACCTTATCTGATTCTGTTGTCATTGTATGTGTGCATTTAACGGAGTAAGCGTATATCAATACTTATTAATTGATTCATTTTTCTTTCCTATTTATTTTCTTCGTACCCCTAGCATAAATTTCTTATTTATCCCATCTATTATGTATTAGATGTAATTCGTCTTATGTTGTAACATTGCGTTCTTTTTCCTCTTTTGATGTGCTCTTTATTTGAAAATATATTTTAAAAAAATGATAAAGAAAGCAAAGAAAAATGAATGAAGAGAAGATAGGATACAGAATCGTACCAATACCAGCGGTGGACCTATTGGACCAATCAATCGGGATATTGTTTCATTTTCAGCAGAAATGGAAAAATATATAAAATGTAGAAGCATGAAACGAAAGAACTAGAAAAGAAAAAGATATGTATACAATCTTTTAGTTGAAATTGCACATCTATCGAAATTCAAAATGAAATGGTTCAATAAGAAGAAAACAAAAATTTGATGTTATACATATACTGAATTTTTATTGTTTATAAGATAGAAAGCTAGGATGATCGTTGTTTAGAAATAAAGAGGGAATAAAATTGAATTGGCATTTAATCAAATTCCTTTTACGAAGAATTATTTTGGTATATTAAATTAAAATTTATTCGTAAATAACATGAATCCAATGCACCGATTTAGAACAACTTTTACAGTTGTTTACATAATAAAAATTGAATCAAAAATATGGTTTTCTTCAAATTTATCGATTTATGTTCGACATTTAGCATCACACTATAATATTGTAGTTGCTCGTTCAGATTCGATTGGTATTGATGTATGCGAAATTATATTAGAAATGATCGATTATCAGCTTTGTCTTACTTAAAAATGTTTATCTGGTTTTTTTCTAGGTTGTAGCAAATAAAATATATACTAGATATAGCTGAAACGACTGCAGCATATTTTTCTCAAATGGAAGATAATAAAACAGTAAACGAAGATTTATATAATGCAGCCGCAATAACTATCATAACAGCAAAACTTCTGTAAAAATTTTACAAAGGTAGTGTTCAACGATGGAACTCCAGCTGGTATTTTGAATAACTTGCAACTATCTACAAAAACTATGCATTTACATGAAGTTGATGTAACACTGAAGTTCTTTGGATTGTTATTATCATCTCTATAAGATATTACACCAACAAGAACAGGTTCAAAACTAAATATATTTTTGTAAGCAACCGGAATTTCTTCATAATGTAATTGTTTGCAAAGTTTTTAAGTTGCTTCACTCGCTGAGGTAGCTGCATCGGAACTAGTTCGAATAGCAACATATTCATCAGCTAATGCTTTATTGGAACTCATTTCTGTTGAAGAAAATCTACCTCTGCTAGTACATATTCTTAGGATGAAAAAGAATAAATACGCATTTCTCCTTATATGTTTCTATTTCTACTTGTATGTCGAGGAATGGATAAGGCATTTCTCTTACAATTTTAACCGTTTCTGCTACAGAAAAACGACTTCTGGTAGCACATATCCTTAAGATGGAAAAGAATAAATATGCATTTCTCCCTGGATCTTTTCCATTTCTTCTTATGCGTAGAGATATGGACGAAGAATTCCTCCTTAAAGAACGATCATTTCTAATAGAAAAAAATCCATTTCTGCTAGAACTATTCTTTAAGATGAAAAACCTAATGGATTTGAATTAAATGGATTTTTCTCTACCTTTATGTGGTTTAAGCATTTCTATTGGAAGTGGAATAGTTCGTCTTTGGGAGAGAGATATAATCCAGCTCTCATTTATTGGATTTTTCTAGTTATAGTTTTTATTTATACCGACATTTATATTCTTCTTTTTCATCGTTTAACTTGCATCAAATATTTTTTTTTATTCTATAGAGTAAAATCTCACTAGATCTTTGAAACAACCTTTTTGTAACAAGCGAAGATTTTATTGATCAAATCTTCTTATTCTTTCATATATATATGTATAAATACTACTTTACGAGTTCTCTATCACTAACAATTGTATCGACAATAGATTCCACATAAATGCATTAGTCAATTAATCACAATGTTATAGTTGAAGGCGGTTTATGCAATTATATAAAAACTTGTCTTTAAAATAATTCGAAGAATATTTGGGAAGTACATGGTTTTCTTGTTATTATCTGATAATAAATAAAATTCTTCTATAGGAGACTAAAAAATGCCAGTAGGAAGTATCATATTTTTATCTAGATATATCACTTACAAAGATTGAAGAGTGCCATCTATTATAATATTTTCTTGAGCAATAGAAATTAAGATTATATATAGCTAGTGTAACTTTCTAGACGTATATCTGCAAGAATTTTTAAATCTCAGATCGTTTCGGTGGTTAAAACTGTGAGAGAACAATGTTTTACGTTATCATTATACCAACAATGTTATCATTCTTTTACTTCTTATTCTTTCTCTACCGTTTATTGTTGTATTTATTCCTCTCTCATCTATATAAGTCTGTGATATATGTAGGTTGGACGCAATCGGTGATGTTAAATAATTTAATAAACATCACTATCAAGGTTTGAAGTAAAGGTATTGCTCCATTCGTCATATTTTATCAGTGCGCTCCCTACATACGCTTTTATATGTTTGCCCAGAAACAGAATAGTGTAATTGCATGTATGCATTACGAGCTTATTTTTCTGTTCTTTCTCTCTGTAACCTTGGAGCAACAACGAAGAAAGATAACTGCAATAATAAAAAAACACGCTTGTTGATGTTTGAAGAATACAGAAAGAAAAAAAAAGTTCGGCGCAAAGCAAACAGTCATTACTAAAAAATACGACATTTTCTTCGTCTGACGACTGAGGTAAACGTAGTAGTATTACGTTTTATTCATTTTAAAAGCAAGTGTATCTGATTATTGACGAAAATGTGAGTATATTAACTATTTGTAGAAGAAAAATCGTATTTTCATAAGATTTTTATAACATCAAACTGTTTCGTAGTTTTTTTCTTATTTAATAATGTAAACATAACGGGTAGTCCAAGAAGAATTATAGTATAAATATCTTCGACGAAAGATTCATCGTTTAAGTTAAAAAATAGTGTGCAAATCTTTTTAATATTGTGCAATTTTGAAATAGAAAGAATGTGATGCGATTATATTTGTATGATATTGTGAATGGTATATTTACAAACAAAATCACACCATCATATCGTGTTATAGTTGCACTGTATTTCAACATATCTATTCACATACTTTGTCAAGATCATTATGTATTATCTAATGATAGCCATATACGAGTGAAATAAGATTACGAGTTATAATTGTATTCTTGCAGTAAAAAGGTTAATACAATGTGTTCTACTTATTAATAATGAACTTTCAAAAGTTATCGTCGATTCTATTGACGCTTTTTCAGGCCTAAAATTATTGTAATTTAATCGAGTAGGACTTTTTACATATAATATTGATCGACTCCAGTGAAACTGTAAAAATTTTGTTGAATTCTTTCTCTCATTTCATACAATGCAAATATATTATATTAGAGAGCTTTTATTGAATTTTCTATGTATTATTTTGTATTAATTCTTCCTATTGATTCCATTTTTAGACTTTCTATCTACTGAACATCGTTGAATCAAATGGTCTTAAATTGAATGTTTCTCGAAGTTTTCCTGATGATATTGACGTCAACTATGAAAATGGTGAATTAAACGATTCGCATCTGTATTGTGTTGGTATAACGAGCAAACCAACGATTCCAATAATCTGAATTATGAATCGTGATGGTTCACTGTGTTAAGTGTCCCGAGCCTTAGACAAAACCAATATTTTTTTTTATATTCCTGCATTCCCAATCTAAGACTTCTCAGACTTTTTCAACGACCCGAACCTTAGACAGCCCCCTAGTTTTTTTTTAATGACTTAATCCCTCACTTAGCTCTGTCCCCAACACATCGGCCATAACGATCTCTATTCTGAATATTGGCACGTTGTCTTGCTTGTCGATTGGTGAAGATCAATTGGATTATGAATAAATCAATTTATCAAGTTTGGATTTATAATGGCCTATCAAAACGATTGATTGAAGTTCAATTTTACTATTAATTTTTCTCAGCTTTTTTTCTTAGTTACATATAAATCTTAGTAACATTTGATAAATATTTCACTAAGACCCCTAATTTTCATTCTAAGATTTCATAAAATCTATCTGAAAGAATATTTCTTTGACCTCGACCCGATGACCCCGAATACCTCCATATTACATCTGAAACTCCTAAGACTTCCATTCACTTAATTAGTAGTATTCCGCTTAGCCAAGTTCCTTTTTTTTAAATATCGAATCAAGCATGTATCTATCTCTTGTGATTCTAAATACCAGCAATCACATTTTGAGAGATAGTCGTTTGATTTGAAACCTAAGACTCCCTGCCCAATTATAAAAAAAGCTTTGATAATTCATTATCAAAGTTCATTTCTCGCTTTATCTCAGCCCTCCTAAGCAAGAGTTTCCACAGCCTATAGACATCCACAAAGATTTCAATCCGACAGCTTTTTTAAAATATCAGAATAGTTTTTCTAATACGTTGTCTATCTGTAGGTCAGAGTCTTACGAGCCAAAACCGAGCTCTTCTGATACTCAACCTACCCTAACACAAACAAGACAAACAAGTATGCTTATTACATAACATCACTGATAACTATTGAGTTATATGAACAAACTATTTCTTTTTAAATATAGTTACATCAACTGAACAGAGTCCATCTCCAGTCATACGTTCAACTGAACACGTACAACTTGTAACAGTAAGTTCAATTTAAATGATAAGAATATTAGTATATGTTTCTATGAATGTTATTTATCAGTACCAAAAGCCAACCGAAAGCATTACCGTAGAATCCGCGTCTACCTGTTGTCAAAAACTCGTTGGTCTCAAACTCGAATGTGTCGACGGAAACTTTGTCTATGGAAGTAAGTATCGAATTAAAATTCATAATAAAGAATTTCTTAAGAGGATTTTTTGAATCTGAGATACGTGAGAGTAAAGACATTGAATATATTTCTCTATTTTGTAGGCACATTAACGTCAATAATGACTTTTCAACGAAATATCAATATTATGGTAGCCACTCTCCGCTTGGAGATACCCTCGACAATGACGGATAGGTATAAAAATATCACGATTGTTCACTATGAAGACGACTGTGCCTGCATTTCGGAATTACTGTCAATCAAAGATAAATTAATTTATGTTGCTATGCCTACCTCATTCGGTGATTTTGTTGTACCACTAATACACAATCATGGATGTATTGACCATATCTATATATACAAAGATTCCGACGATGAAGAATCGACTGATTGGATGAATGACTATCCAAAAATTCAAGATACTACAACTTCTATCGAATCACTCGCTCAAAAAATCGAAGAAGATATTAATTCGATAATGAAACGCCCCTCTCATTGGTCAAGATCTAAAGAATTATTGACAGAACTATGTTCACAAACAACTCAAACCAATGTTTCAATACCGATTAATGACACATTAGAAGATGACTTGAACATATTGCGTATTATTATATTACATTTAGATGAGCGTCAACCATTTCATCTCTCTCATAATAAAATTAAAATCGATGAATTTTATAATATTAATCAATGTATGAGTTCGATCGAAGCAGATATATCGACTGCCGTTTTTCTAATCATTTCATCGAGCAGACCCGTTGATATTTTACCAATAGCAAAACTTAATGTTGTTCATGCAATTTACATTGTTACTGATATAAAATCTAATGAAGATATTCAAACAATGTCAACATGTTCAAAACTAAGTGGTATATTCAATCTCAACGAACATTTACTTGAACAACTTACAACAGATATCTGTTTCTATCGACAAATTCGAGCTCGTACACCAAATATGAGTGTCTTTAAAGTCGAACCTAATATTCTTAGCAAACTTACTAAACATCAGACCGACTTTCTTTGCTTTCAACTATTTAGTGGCATACTTCCACAATTATCAGCACAACTAACTGATACAGTTGATAGTGATACTAGGAATCGTGATGAATTACTTTCTCGACTGATTGAAGCGAACATAACGATCAGTCACCTTTTTGGACAATTTAATACTTCAACACTGAAAGAATCCGTTACAAAATTGAATGACATCAATCAGAATATTGTATCTTTAGCAAAAAATGTCGATTCATCGTCTATTACTGTCTATCGAGCTCAAGTAGTAACACAGGATGATTTAAAAATGATACAAAATAATTCAAATGCTCTACTTGCTATACAAACATTTGTTTTAGCTTCACGCTCATTTCAATCAACAGCTAATATTTGTCGTCGAGCTGTTAATAATCAATTAGATGTAGTCCTTTTTGAACTCAAATTAACCGATAAAGCATCAGTAATGGATTTGGATTCCGACACAGTTGTTTTTAGTCTTGGTACTCTATTTCGATTAGTATCAACCACTGATTCAGCACCTGATGGTGTTTGGCGGGCTCAACTCGAATCTGCTGATGGTACAATGCAACGTATTAGTGATCAACTTCGATTTGAAATTGGTGGTCATCTCACATGGTTAACATTTGGCAACTATCTGACTGCTTTTAAACGATTTGATGAGGCAAAAAACTACTACGAATATCTTTTACTTGTATTACCATCTGATCATCCAAGTCTTGCATCAATCTACAATAACATGGGTTTGATGTATTCAGAAATGAATGAAGATAAAACAGCCTTGACATTATTTAAGGAAGCATCGAAATTCCCTATTACTGGTTTGCCAATCGATATGGATCAAAAAGGCTTGTCGATTTCAGGCGTATTATCTCCTGAATCTTCTTCTATCAATAATATGACAATATTACATAAAATAGCAGAAATTAGCTATCGCCAAGGAAATAAAAAAACAGCACTCGAATATTATCGTCGAGCACTTGATATTGCAATAGATCCAGCGTCATGCCAGTTTTATCAATCAAAAATTAACGAGATTTTATCTTCTGATGATATTCAGAAAACTTAATTATCCTTTTCTTTTTTAAATAATCCTTGTGATTTTTTTTCTGTCGATTCTCATTTGCTTTTCTTGATTTGTAGATTTGACCTTTCAACTTATTTATTTCATCGGTCCTGTTCAAGTGAGTGAGATTACGTTGTTTTTATTAATTTTCAGTACGATCTCTTCAGAATCAACAATTTACTTCGGAAAAAAATGGTACGTACCAAGCGATCCTCAAATGGTTCAGATTTAATGGGAATATGGTATCATGATAAAGACATCTCGACTGAAATATTTCGTCAGATGAAGATATTTCTCTATGACAACTTTCTCTATTCTTGTACCTTCAACAATATAGGTGATTTAACGAAGTATCTTTCAAGTGGACTCGTTATTAAACACATAGTTTTTATTGTTAGTAGCAAAAATGAGAAGGATATAAAGCCAATAGAACAGCTTATTAAGCGGCGTAAACAATTTCGAAAATCTTATCGATTAAAATTCGAACATAATGCAGCGTCTCAAGTCCCAGACCTCGCATCTGTGCGTTCTAACTTGACGAAAAACTTTGATATGATTACTAAGGACCTTAAAAAAGCTGAACAATCACCAGAGAACGTCAAAAATGAAACAGACGATAAAGAGAATACTCCAGATGAGTCGACGCCCATATTCGACACTTTCAAGACAATTTCGGCACAGAACTCATTTTGCGAATTAAATAACGAGTCACTCAAATTTCTTCTATTTCAAGCCTTAATTGAAGTGTTAGTAAAAATGCAATATGACGGACAGGATTTCAAACGTATGTGGAATCTATGCCGTAAAGACTATGCAATGGATCCTATAGAGACGGACAAAATTAGAAATATGCAAGAAGAATATGAAAAAGAGAAAGCGATTCCTTATTATACTCAATGTTCGTGCCTGTTTCGGCTCGTCAATAAAGCTTTTCGATCTGAAGATGTTGAGCGTATCTTTCGTTTTGGTTGTTATATAGCAGATATGCACCAACAGTTAGAATTTCTTTGTAATAATCAAAGATCGAATGAAAGTCTAACCACCAGACAATTTTTTCGAGGTAAAAGATTTTCAACCGATGTTGTACAACAATTAAAAGATAATGAGGGACATCTTGTTGCTATAAATGGATTACTTTCGACAACAGAAAGTTACCAGGCTGCTACAATGTTCGCTGGTGTCGATGGACCGCATAATGGTTATAAAAGTGTAGTATTTGAGATTAATGTTGACTGTACGACACAAAATTTAATCCGGCCATATGCAAACATTAAAGATGTCAGTGAAATTGAAGACGAGAATGAATTTTTGTTTTTCATGGGTTTCGTTTGGAGAATTAAGTCAATGCAAAAGGTGAATGACAATTTTTGGTATGTTGTGCTTGAATCATGCACGGAATATGAGCCTACATTGGTCGCATATATTGAAGAGTCGAGACGCGATGGGACATATTTGACTATTGGTAATATTTTACGAGAACTTGGAGATTATGCGAATGCAGACAATTTTTATCGACGTATGCTCAAGGATGGAGATCTCTCAGATAAAATTCGTGGTCAGGTGTATTTTTATATGGCTATGCTAGCCGATGAACAAGGTAAATACATGGAAGCGATAGAACATCTAAAAAATGCGTTAACGTATATTGACTCAACGGCATCATGCAGCAATGAAGTGTTAGCTACTCCTCGACCTCTTTTTGCACACATGAATGTCTCATCCAAAGTGCATATTCTGAATAACACAGGTCGATCACATCTAAAAGGTGGTGAATATAAATCTGCTGAAGAACAATTTGACAAAGCTCTTGAAGAATCCAGTTCCAATACTGAGCGAGCAGTCGTACTAAACAATTATGGTTTGCTAGAAGCACAGCGCGGAAATATTGCAAAAGCAGTTGATTATTTCAAAGAAGCAATAGAGCTAGCTCAAAACGATGCATCCTCATCAGAATTTAAGCGCAATCTTGATGCAGTGCTTAAACGTATTCCTGAACAAGACGAAGCTTCCTCACAGCCTATCTTTGCGCAGACTTCTGATCCGTCCCGACTGAATGTTTTGAATTTTATGGGTGAGTTGTATCTGAAAGGTGCTGAATATGAACTTGCTCAAGAAAAATTTGATGCAGCTCTCCAAGAGCAAAGTTCGAGTGCTGAACGAGCCAAGGTGCTAAATAGTTGGGGTTTATTAGAATTACAGTGTGGAAATTTTGAAAAAGCGCGTGACTATTTCAAAGAAGCAGTAGAACTGGCTCCAAACGACGCAGCTTCATCCGAATTTCAGCGTAATCTGGATTTGGCACTTAAACATATTGCTGAACAAGCCAAAAAGACAGATACACCACATAAAATTGCAGCAAAATAGGAGATAATCTCCCTTACATGGTGCGGACTGGTCGAAAACAGTTGGTTCACCTGGATTAACCAACAGTTTTTTTCGCATTTCGTCTATTTATTTGCAGTTATAGTTATCAGCTATTAAATATATAAAATAAGTTTTCCTAAATTGATACTTAAACTAGTGAAAATCAAATTTTAACAGGAAAAATAAAACTGTTTGTTAAGCTAGTATTTTCAGCTTATTTAAATAAAAAGAATAGAATTTCTTAATAATATGTATTTTCTAGGTACGTTTTTTTTTAGAAAAAAAGATATTTACTTTTTTGGGACAAGCGGCGTCAGATATCCAGAAAATCCAAGTATTAGAAGACTATCGCATTGTTACAAGTATATGAAATCTGTCCTGACATCTTCAACCATGTTATCTCACAATACATCTCGATGAATTTTCTTAGCTCTTTAGCTCAAGACTCATGGCAGAGATGCATTTCATACAAGAGATATTACGTCAGCAATAGAGACACCACGAATCTGTTTGTGTATGCGTCTGTGTTTTCATCCTCATCCTCAGTCAGATGATACATTCTAACAATTACTCTACACTTCTCTCGTATTTTCCGACATATATGACACTGTTAGTGAACTCATTCAATTCTCTTGCTTTGTGTATGAAATATTCATTTTTTACTTAATATAAAATATTTCTACAGCTTCATTTGAATATTATGTTGTAATCTGTGAACAAAATATCAATTAAGTTTATTATGAAAAGAACTGCTAGTATACCAAGTTTGATTTATACAACTTCGAGAAAACCAAAAATGAAGTTGTTTAATAAAGAATAACGTTATTTTTTTTGTTTGCATTATAGATAATCTATCTGTACCCATAATCATTTGTGTCAGTCATACTTTATTTTAAGCAATATTCATTAAAAGAAAAAAGTAAAGATGTAAGAAAATGGAAAGATTTAGCTCATCCAAATGTTTGCTCTTAGTTCGATTGATTGCATTTCGTAACGAGAGAAAAATAAACTTGATATTTACTTTCCTATTCGAGTTTTTACTTAAGTCTGACCAAAAGTTTCCAGATTGTAAAAAAAAACGTTATAAAGACAAAGAGAAAGTTCGAAACAGTTATCATTATTATTTATACAAAGTTCTATCCATTCTAATAGTTTGTCAAAAGTTTTTTTAAATTCATCTTTTGGAATATTTTTCATCATCTTGAAAACCGCACGAGCCAATATTTTTTCATTCGATTTATCAGTTAAATTTCGTATGATGTAATCATTTAGCCAATAACCACGCGGTACAAGGTTAGGTCAATATAATGGATGCAGTATTATATTGATACCATGTTTTGTTAAATAATTAATAACATCTGAATAATGATGAGATCCAGCAGTTTCATAAAGCAGATAGATACCTTTTGTACCATTTGAATGTCTTTGCTTCCATATTTCTTTGATCATATAGGCTTGAGACAATTTTGTATATAATACATATCTGTCATAGTCTCACCATTATCAGCAGCGTGTATAAGAACAGGACCATTTGATTTAAAGAATATGAAAAACAAATTTTTAATATTTGTTGATCATTCACATTCAGTAATCCAGCTTGTATTGACTGACTTGTGATCAATTTGCCTCTGGTAAATCTACACCTTATCACCAGTTATAATATCAAATAATCTTCAGGAATATGTCTTGAAATCCGGAAAACAAAAATCCGGAAAAGAAAAAATCCGGAAAGAAAAAAATCCGGAAAACAAAAATTCGGAAAAATCTCCAATATCCTTATAACAAAGGAGAAAGAATAATATTCTTCCATTTTCATTACTGTCAAGCCATTCATCGAAGAATTCAAACGCTCGGGCTTGCGAGCCTTTACAAAAATGACGTCGACGCGCGCTCATGTGCTCGAAAGCTCATGGCTTTGGCTCTTCTTTCACTCAACCAGGTCGCACTCGGCTTCGGGGAGGTAGCAGACGAAGCGCCTCATTCTATCGACGATCTCATCGACTACTTTCGAGACCATTGGATGAAGAACGTCAAGCTCAGCCTATGGAATGTGGCCGAATTGAACGTGCGCACGAACAATAATGATGAAGGGTGGAATAATCGTTTCAACAAACGAATGAACACGTGTCACCCGAAGATGTGGGCCTTCGTCACTTGCTTGCAAAACGAAGAAGTGCATTTTCGGCAACAAGTGCTCAAAGTGTTAACGGGTGCGCAAAAACATAAGACGAAGAAGACTTTGGCTTTACAAGCTAAAATCAACACTCTTGCCAAACGCTTCGAGGATGATGAGATCGATCGCGCTGAACATCTCGAGGGACTCTCTTTATTGGTAGCTAGTAAAAAGTGAACTACATCACTTCTGTTCATATCAAATGACTTCTTTTCTTTATTGTACATCTTTCTTTGTTAAATAAACTGTTGAATCTTTTTACATAATTTTTCCGGATTTTTTTTTTCCGGATTATTTTTTTTCCGGATTTTTTCCTCCGGATTTTTTCTTCCGGATTTTTTTTTCCGGATTTCGGGACAATACCATCTTCAGGAATTATCACAAAACTTCACCAAATTTTCGCGACAAAGTTTAACTCGTTGCTTTTTCTCATCTTGAGGCAGTCGTGGATAATTCGTCTATTATACTATGAAAGAGAGATGTCAATAGTAATCTAGAATCTTTTGGTTAGACCTAAGTAAATTCTTTCAATTATTAATATTTTATGTATGCATCTGTTTATATGTATATTTAATCATGTAAAAAAATATAGATCATTAAAATCCATTATTCTCACTTCTTTTTTTTTTTAAGAACATTTTATAAAATTTTGAAAAAAAAAGAAAATTTGAAAAACGTAGTTGAAATATTCTAGAAGATTATTTGCCTTTTCTACAAAGTATTATTTGTTTCAATCTAATTATTTTCTATAGAAATTTTATTTTCATTTTTTGAATAAATCGTGTAAAATATTTCTCTTATTTTTAATTGGTATCAAATGTCATAAGTTCGATGAATATTAGTAATTAACAATATTTTTATTTTTGAATTGATCTTAATTAATAAAATATTTACTTGAACTTAATGTCTTTTTTCTAAATTATGCAAATTTCAATCGTCAAAGACTCAAATGTCGATATATTGAAAAATATTTTTGATAAATATATAAAAATCTTTTGTTCATAACTTCAATAATAATCATCGTCGTCGGTTGGTTGCGGTTCAAGTTCAAGTGAATGTTCATGTCCTTTTTTTGCACACTTTGAACATAGATCATAATCATCACATGTCGAACAAAAATATCTTTGACCAATAATAGGATTTTCATTACATCCATTACATGAGACATCTTCCCATTCATATTCATCTCCCTTAGGAAGAGGTAATATGTTTCCTTGTAACCATGTTTTTACAGCTTCTATGCCTTTATGTGATATATGATAAACACCTTGACGTGATAAAATTTTTCCATCTGATGAAACAATAAATAATCTTGGAATATCTTTAGAAAAGTAAACAATCAATTATAATATAACATTTATAAAAAATCAAATAAATTCTTACAAGAAGAATAAAGATATGTATCAAGAATATGATTTGAATTGAATGCAACAGCAGGCCAAGACATTGTTGAACGATATTCATTGAATGATTCTTCTGTAAAATCAGATGATCTAAAAACTATTCGAAAAGGTAGAGTTTGTGCTTGTGCATTTTCATAAACTTCCTTTAATTTTAGTGTAAAAGCCTGACATGGTCCACACCAATGAGCAGAAAAATAAAATCCAATACATTTAATATCATTTTCCCATATTGTTTTTGTTTCAATTTTTTCTTCACTATTAGGATTAAGTAAATAAGGAATTGTTTTAAATATTTCTTCAAATGAATATTGTCTATTAGGTATTAAATATTCAATAATAGGATGTTCATGTTCAATCTTTGGTAAACATGTATCACAAAAATCTACCAAACAGTTTTTATCTATACAACCATATCGTGAACCAACAATTGGACTCATATAACATTGATGACAAATAATTCCATACCAAATATATTCACCTTCACGTGGTTCACGTGATTGAAATAAATGTTTTCCTTTACACCACTGACGTACAGCTCTATTGTATGTACCACGTACGAAATCAACATCGATACTCTCATCAGCAGTTACGTCACATGTACGAGAAAGCATAATTAAAGTTGGTAGATCTTCAATATGAAATTTTTTACGCAATGCTTTTGAACGATCTCGATCTAAATAAAATCAAATCTTCTATTAGGTTGAACAAAAAGTTCGTGATCATTTTGTTAATCGTCTTCGCTAACAAAGGGACCGCGAAATTTTTGTTCAACCTGATATTTTTATATTACAATACTCTTCACAATGTTATTTTTCACTTATTATCTGATATACAATCAATTTTTCTTACAAAATATATCATTAAAAACAATAAGATTTATATTGACTATTCTTTCAAAATTTCTTCATATGATTGAAATTGAAAATAAATGTTGAACATACCTGAGAAAGGTAATGCTTTCCATATCATGTCTTTGAAATATTTATCAAAATCAGCTTGATTTTCATCACTTGAAATAAAAACAATATCTAATTTATCTTCATTGCTACTATTAAATCCTCTTAAAAATACAGCTAATTTTGGTGTAAAATTTCGACATGCAACAGATGAATATGCTCTAGAAAAACAAAGAATCAATGTATGTTTTTTTTTCAACAATTTCATAATAAACAGACGCAAAATAGAGTAAAACATATTTTCCATTAAGTTCATTAGTTGATATTTGATTTAATTCGTTATGTTCAAGAAGTTGTTCACCTAATAATTCATTAAAAGTTGTTGACATAATTAATTGTAATGTAAGCACAATATTATTCTGTAAAAGAGGAGAGGCTAAAAGATACTAAATAGTTATGAAATATGCTAAAATTTATTTTTCTTGCATTGCCTATTGGCTTATTTACTCGTTCTTTTTGCGTTCTGTCATAATGACACCTAGGATTCTTTTTTGCGGAGGAAAAATCCTAAACAGCAATGGCTTTTATTTTTTTCATAACAGATTTGAAAGTTGCTAATGCATTAAGAGTATAGATATTGTGTAATGGATTTTTTTTATATCAAAAGATTGATTTTCAATGTCGAGTTTTACATAATCATTTTTAAAATAATTTATTTTTTTGATATTAATCTATTATTGATTTCGACTGACATCTTCCCGTTAATGAAATCTTAGTTATAACTGTCAAATAAAGAAATCGACTTATGTATTCACAATCATGTTTATCCTGATCTTGTATATTTTTTTAATTAAAAATAAAAGAAATAAAACTAAGTAAACTTCTTTTACCATCATCTAAAAAAAATTAGTATATACTCAATTGTGCATCGAGGTACAATATGAAAATGTTATATCTATTAGTCTAATATTGAACATTGAGCAATGTATGCTAATGCAACAATGAATAATCGATTATTTTTAAACTAACACAACATTGTGTATAAGCTATTTGTTAATTTTGATAGTAAAATTGCATGTATAAAAAAAAACAACAGTCAGTTTTAAGACAACTATTCAAACCAATATTCATCTTGCCTCTTATACAAATTGATAAAAAGAACCTATTCATAATTTTTCATCAAGCAATATAAATACACAGAATTATTGGGTATGTATAAATTTGTTATATTGAAAATGATATTAGTTGCCATTCAAACACATATATGATTTATGTATAAGTGCTCGATATAAATACTGCTGGAAATTATTTACACAATGTTGATGCAAGTGCTTGTTGAAATTGTATTAATAACACTTCAATTTTTTTTTCCCATCAAATGCATACAATTCATTTTTGATGATGTTGAAGTTATATCTAATTCGTATAGGGACAATACGAAATTATTGTTTGATGTTAAACATTTTTTAAAAGTGAACTACAATTTACCAAATATCGCATTGGTCATATTGAATTGTCTTCATATTTTGCTGTTCTTTGTGAATATTCATTTTGTTGAGTAGATATCTTAAGAATGTGAGAATAAGCATGAGTTTAGAAGTAATGATTCAACAAAAATGAAGTTTTGAAGAATTTTTTTTGGCTATCATAACGCTTTTTGGTCTTTATTAGAAAAATTGTCTCTTTTTAATATTCAAAGCATGAAATCCTTCCAATAATTGACTGTAATCAAATCTCATTTTTTTAAACTAGAATGACTCTATCAAAAACTAGTTCACTATTAATTAAGAAAGAAATATTTAAATATATTGAATGAATTAACGAAATGTTAGCATTCGATCGAATCTAAAAAATATGAAACAATAGGATGATTATCGCATATTCTTATCACAAGAAATACTCACGCTCGTAAAGTAGCTCATGAGTATAAGTGATACATCCATAGTACCGCGTTTTCTCTTTTATGCAACAATTGAGGTAAAATGACTTCACTCAGGTTTAGTATTCTTTTATTTAGTACTGACATTGTCATAAAGTCTTCGGTTCGACTATAAACATACAAAAACATCTAATAACGTCACATTTGATTATACAAAATTTTCTTTTATATGAAAATATATCTGTATAATTATGTAGCGAAATTTAATCAGTGCAAAGTACACCTATCGATTGTTTATTTTGTGGTAAATGAGGATTATTATTTACAGTAAATAACTTTCTTTAAAGACTAGACATGCATATATATATTGGTGATAGTAGATTAAACTGGAGTCAAGAAATCAAGGATTCTTGAAAGAAGTATATGGCTACGATGTTTGAAGATCTTGTAAGAATTTTAGTAATTAAAAGTTGAAAAAAAAATTCTGATCACACCTTTCAAGATTTTACTAGGTTTCCTTGAAGATATTATTATATTTCTTGACAGGATCTTGGAAAGATTTTCTAAATAGAATATAAGAGAAATGAACACATGGAGTATCGATCAGTTTACCAAGTTGAATGTGCCATGTCATTCTATACTACTTCTATGTTCAAAATCTTAACTTCCCAACTTTAATATAAATACATATTATTTTAGGAAATTTTGAAAATGCGGCACCATTTTATACATTTTAGTTCATAAAATTTTTAATATTTTTTGTTCTACTTTCAATTCTATTTAAAAAATGTATTTGGAATTTTTTTCTAAAATAAACAAAACTAAAAGTAATTTCTGTCGAAAGATGTGCTACTGCTGGCTAAAATTATCTATTGAACAAAAAATTTTACAAAAACTAAATTCAAATTAATACCTTAGCTTAATGATTTTCAATTTTCATTTGCTGATAAGTAAAATATGAAAATATTACAAATTCGATATTTTTTCGACACGAACTTTTTCGTTTGCCTACTATTTCCATGGAAAATTGTACATAGGCACGGCGACATAAGCATTCATTTTTATTGGTGCATTAAGATTAACTCATTTCAAAAAAATGATTTAACTGTTTCAAATTTCCCACCAATTCTATTGGCTAACTCTATTTTACTTTCTCTAGAACGTTTAACTCCTCAATCTGTATAGTATCGTGTATCGTCACTATTTGGCTCTTCTAGCTTATCAACAGGCGAGATAATACAAAAGTGAAAGGGAAAAAAAAGGGAAAAATCAGCGTCCATTTTTTCCCAACACTAATTTTCCCTGAATATGAATGTGAAATGTTAAATGAACTTTTCACCTTTCATAGTCATTGTTGTACGTCATTTTCTTTTCTCTTTGTTTCTCTACGCAACTGTCTGTATATATATATAAGACACAATCTCCTTCACAATATTCAATATCAAGCGTATATCATTCTTAATCAATCTCTCAAAGTTCAAATAAACAACGAAGAATGCATCGATTTATTTATATGCTTATGTTAGTATTAGTTATGGAAGGCATTGTTATTAATGGATTATTTGTTAATAATGAAAATGTTGGACAAAACGTATTGAATTCAACGGTCAAACCAGATCCAATATCACATGTGATTATTAAACGTTCTGCTGGGTGCAGTTGCAACAGAAGATGCCGTAATTATTGTGCTGATTTACCTCTCAATTATCGTTGTTCTCGTAAATGCTTGTAAATTCCAGCGCAAAGTCGACAATTGTCTTTAAACTAAAACAAGTTATTCACTCAAATTTCTATTGTATTCTGTTTTCTTTTCTCTATGTAATGTTAGAATTCAATAAATAAAATATGTTATTCTAGCCCATTAAAATTATTTGTAAATTTAATTATTGCTGTTTACTGTGTTTGAAACTTGGCTTCCTGATGAAAACGATTTCCATAAGAATTAAAATTATCGTAAAGAATTCAGAAAAGAAATTTGATATAAATGGAAACTAAGGACGCATACAATGGCGCTCAAAATTGTTGGTACAGTTGACAAACAACTCTGTTTCTTTAATATCTCAAGATGGATTCCATTAAAAAAGTGATGTATTTTCATTGAAGAGAAAAAAGTGAAAGAGCAAATACTGAAAGGTCAATGTATTTTGTTCCATTGGCTAGGCATATGAACAATTTTGAGTCAAATTAAAGAACTTCATTTTTAATATGTTTCGTCTAGCACAACAAATATAGGACTCAGAAAACTGAAACTTTCAGTAAAAAATCTATCACAATCGGGTTACATCGTGGTGAAAATTGCACCTCCGTATCTTGAGATAGTGAAGAAATAAGATCAGTTGTCAACTGAACGAACAATTTTGAGCATCATTGTATTTATTTTTATTTTTATAGCAAAAGATGTCTTAAATAAACTATGATCATATGGCAAAACTACAATAAATTTATCATTATTTAGAAAAGTTTGCATGTATCAACAAATAATTTAAAATTCATATGTAACTATTTCTTCTATGGTTTTTCAAAAGAGTAAGCAACTGTCTCGAAAATGACAAATTTTTGAATTCAATGATTGTTTTGATCAGTGACAAATATGTTTTCATAATTATTGGAGGGGATACTATATGCATTATATAGTTGACTCAGCATTGAACCACTTGAGGCCAAACATTCAAACAAACATCAAAAGCCATTAGGTCCATTGAATACAATCGTTGCCGATGTTTGATTACCTGTTACAGCTGTTGTAATTGATTGCCCTAAATGGGACCATTGAATTCGATCGTTAATTGAATCTACTACATATAAATTGAAGTTGATATCGACAAAGATTCCATCAGGATAATAAACTATGCTTAATGTTGATCCAGCAACAGTTGCAGTTAGATTTGTATTAATATTCAATGATTTTGTGACAATTACATGACGAGCTTGTATTGAATAGTAACGAGTATTATTAATGTCAATAAAGAGATCAGAACAGGTTAAATTAATATACATTACAGGAACAGGCATTGTTGTATTTACTGTCCATTTATTCACTCTACCATATGAGTTACCAGTATCGATATAAATATCACCTAATGTTGTAACAAAAATACTCCATGAAGATATCATATTACCTGAAATAGATTTTATTGATGTAGAATTTCCTTCTGGCCATACTAAAATTTTGCCATATTGGTAAAAAGACCGAAAGAATGTGAACCGATTATATTGATATTTGCGAAAGTTGTCGTATTTTCATTCTATGATGCATTTGCATAAAATTTTGGTTGATAGTATGAAGCAGTTAAAAAGTGAAAAAAGTATATGGTTAATCTCTTTCGAATGCATTAAAATTTGGTTCTTTCACAAAACTACTTAGGACATACCAAAAGTAGTAGCACCCAGACCTTAATTTCGTAGAGAATGCTTAAGAAAAATTTCTTTTTCTTATGAACAGATAGAACGTATCTTTCTATGCTATTTGATCATTATTCAGCTAATTAAATAATAATACAATAGAAGATAAGAACTGTTTTTGTTGAAAACTAGTTCGTACCATTAGATTATAATAGGTACGGCGTTTTTGCATTTCACTTTATTATCACTTGATACACTCTATTAAATAAATAAACTATATTATTAGATGGAAAAGATAAAACATACTACAAGATGCATCGTAAAAAGGTCTACAATTTACAAAGAACAATTATAAAAAGATGACCAAATAACATCGAAGGATAGAGCAAACGACGCTCTATCTATTTATAACAAAATGAATTTTTCTTAAGCATTTTATATGAATTAAGATGCGAGTGCCATTACTTTTGCTATGCTCTAAGTACTATTCAACTTAAAAATCCAAACCTGATTTTTGTAACAGTTCTTGAAATAAGATCGCTTTTTTTAGTATCTTATATGGTATTCTTTTTCAGTACTTTTTAAAGAATTTCATTGAGAAAACTGTTAGAAAAAAATATACTATATGCTTTAATGAGTTCTCATCTTCTCTTTTCACCAGTAAGAGATCTACCCCTTTTATTTGTTTCTATAAAAACTTTCTCAAAATGTGCATTCATGTTCTTTTTTAAATAACTCTTGTATACAATGCTGTCTAATAAAATCTGTATCCAAAAAATAAATTCAGAAATCGAAATTTGTCAGCCTTGTATTTATACTATGCTGAAGAACTAATAGAATTAAATTTCGAATGTTTATTTCAAAATATTTTAATTCTTCCACATCTTATATTTCTTTATTATTTCATTGATTTTGAAGTGTGCGGAAGCTTTTTTTCTTTTGTCATGTAATAAAAATGATAATCTATTATTTCTCTTACTTGAAAGAATATTCTGTTAAATTTATATACGTAGGTCACTCCAAAAGTTTTTAGACCCGGCTCTTCTAAAGGGCGTAGTTCAAGTTTAAGTATTTTGTTATAATGCTTAGGCATATTTAGGAATATATGCAAAATTTCAGACATCTAAGTCTTGTACTTTGCCGTAATCTACCATTTCTTCTACCTGAGTAACATGCCATTTTCTATACGTTACATAATGGATGACTTACAATAAATGACAGAACTTTCAATTTCATATTTTGATCCTTACAAATATTTTATGAAAATAAAAACAAAATATACCAAGAGATGCGAGGGTGAAAAGCTCTACAATCTACAATATAAAACTTGTGGTGATTGTCTATTTTTTCTTTCAAAATAAAGAGTATTCTGAGTGACCAACTCTCGATTCTGCGATTCATAGTTCAGAGAAGTTTCATTTTACTTTCAAGATAACAAAAACACAATTAAAATGAAACTGTTTTTGTAAATTGTAGAGCTTTTCACGCTGCATCTTCCGGCATATTCTATTTTTTGCAAAGAAAGTGTCTTGAGTGATAAAAGGATGAAATACAAAAAAAGAACGTTTTCATTCGTGTAGAATTTTTTCATGCTAGAACATTTCTCTCTTACAATCTTGGTGTTTCTTAATAACAATAGTTGCATATATAATATAAACTGTTCTTTGTAAATTGTAGAGTTTTTCATGCTGCATCTTGTGATGTGTTTTGTCTTTTTTTAAATAAAACTTATCAGATGATAAATAAAAAAAGAACACGTTCGCCGCATACCAGAAAAAAACACTTTTTTGCAAGTTGAAATTTAGTCGTTCAGAATTTTCTCGATTTTCAAAATAAAAAGTGAAACTTTAAAAGTAGCTGTCTTAAGTAAATTGTAGAGCTTTTCACGCTGCATCTTATGGTATATTTTGTTTTCGTTTCACAGAAGATATTAGATAATGCAAAGATGAAAGAAGAATAAAACGAAGTCGCCTTCTATCAAAAAATCTTGTTTTCGCAGCGTCTGAATTTGATTGCCCATAACTTTGCCGAGTTTTTAACGCAAAAAACTGCAACTGCAAAATTAGTTGTCCATCATAAATTATAGAGCTTTTCACGCTGCATCTTTTAGTGTATTTTGAATTTTAATAAAATATATTTAAGAATTAAAAAATGAAATGCACAGTTCTTTGATTTATGATGGATCATCCGTTAGCAAGTTACATACACTAAATATAAAAGCAATGATGACCCACAGCGAAGTACAAAACCTAAAAGTCTGAAACTTTGGGATAATGTTCGCCTACTTACAAGGAATGAGATACCAAAGCTTGAGCATTTTTGAGTTTACTATAAGGAAGAACGAACAATTTTTCTGAGAAGGACCAAGACTTTTGGATTATCCTTTATCTCCACCATTTTAAATAAAGTATTGAAGAACAAAAAAATGACATATTCAAGATCACCGTAAGATTTCGAATTGAGTCCTATGCTTAACAATGGAAATAAAGAAAACAAATCTTTTGATATTTCATGAAACAAGATTGAGGAAGCTAGGGGAAAATCTCACCAGATATTTTCACTTGTTGCAGTACACACGATATATTCGGATTTAAATCCGAGTTTTTCTGCTTTATTTTTAGAATAACTTTTGATAGAAACAAGATAAAGAGCTATGGTTTTCACCAACTGAAAGACCGTCATCTGGGGAACAGTTCTCTATTTAATTCAACTCCTTAGTAACACAAATAGGTATCATAAATGACTCTCACTTTTCGAAATCTATACCATTTTTACAATTCACACTGAATATTTTTTTTAACTAGTAACTTAGAAACCCCAAAGTAGTCGCCATATAATCACGCAAGTCGTAGGTTTTCATTATGTATTGTGCAGATAGAAGGTCGATTTTACAAGACGCACGTGGATGGTGCTAGAACAAAACGTTATCTTCTTTCCAGCGTTAAGAATATATCGAAAAATGCTTGATTAATCAGGCTAAGCATCACCGTATATCATTCTATCTGTTCAAAAATATATTTCATATTTAATTAAAGAGCAGGGTTGCCAGATCAAAAATTTGAAAATCAGAAATTCCTACTATCAAAATCAGAAAATATTCAGAATTTTTTTTTCAAAATCAGAAAATAATCAGAAAGACTAATACAGGGCGGCACGTAACCTTTGCCTCTCCCTCTACAACCTAAAGGATAAACAACACAACCAAGTATTTGAAATCAATCGTTAGAGCTGATCGAGCTCTACAAACAAATATATGTTAACAACTTTTAGACCCTTTTTTCTGGGACAAAAAGTTAAAAAAAACTATCTGAGAAAATCTAAAACAATGTTTAAAAAACTTCTTTTTTTGAATGAAGAAAATGCTTCATTTTTCAATAAAAACAGCTTTTTTCATTGTTTTTATTGTCTCAAAGGTCTCAAATATATTTATCACATGCAGTTTTTCACGCTACATCGAATAAGTATATTTTCACACGTCTGAGGTAGTGAAAACAATGAAAAAAGCTGTTTTTTTTGAAAAATGAAGCATTTTTCTTCATTCGAAAAAAGAAGTTTTTTAAACATTGTTTTAGATTTTCTCAGATAGTTTTTTTTAACTTTTTGTCCCAGAAAAAAGGGTCTAAAAGTTTTTAACATATATTTGTTTGTAGAGCTCGATCAGCTCTAACGATTGATTTCAAATACTTGGTTGTGTTGTTTATCCTTTAGGTTGTAGAGGGAGAGGCAAAGGTTACGTGCCGCCCTGTATTTCGTGTCAACGAAATACTCTTTGGTATATGCAGATAACAGAAATAACCTATGAATAAAAGAGAGAAAAGACGGGGCAGTATTGAGCTACTCTCTTAATGAATTACGATCATAATGAATTTGGACAAATATCGGAGCGAAACGATAAAACCAGAAAAGTCGAAAAAAACGAAAAAATCAGAAATATCCGAAGAAAACTGAAAAATCAGAAAAATCAGAAGGTCAGAAGAAAATCAGAAAAAGTTTGGAAATTCAGAAGCTTTCCTGCCATTTCAGAAGATCTGGCAACCCTGTTAAAGAGTATCTTCTTGGATTAGAGACGATTAATTGCGATAAAGTTGACATTTTACGAAAAAATACATTGTTCTGCTAATAATGAATTTGAAAATTAGAAATACTTTCTTATTCTCGATGTATTTATGTTCAATTGATGCTTATCCACTCGAATCATGTAGCAATAAATAAATGAATACAGTACTCTTTTTGAATATATATTTTGTTCTTAGATTACCTACTAAATATTGCACATTAAATACTTTTAAATTGGCATACACTGCAATGAAATCATATGTAAGAAAACACAACATCAGCTTACGATTAACAAATATTAAACGAGTGGCCTCTGAACGGAGAGGTACTTAAGATTTCGCTACAGCCAAAAGCTACATTACTGATGTACATCAGAGGGAACTCGTTTTTAGACAAGGAGACATATAAACTGAACAAATTGATGAATCACTAATGGGTGGTGATACGAATACAGTGAACGACACGGATGAAGAATCATCAGCGAATTTGACAATAAGTCATCACATACAATGGCAGATGAAATGGATGAAGCATTTTTCGATAAGCTCTTAATGCTAGAAAGAAGATAACGTTGCGTTCTAGCATCATCCACGTGCGTCTAGTAAAATCGACCTTCTATCTGCACAATACATGATGGAAACCTGCGATTTGCATGATTATATAGGACCACTTTGGAATTTCTAATTTACTAGTTAATAAAAATATTCACTGTGAATTGTAAAAATGGTATAGATTTCAAAAAGTGAGAGTCATTTATGATACCTATTTGTGTTACTAAGGAGTTGAATTAAACAGAGAACTGTTCCCCAGATGATGGTCTTTCGGTTGGTGAAAACCGCAGCTCTTTATCTTGTTTCTATCAAAAGTTATTCAAAAAATAACTAGATGTCCTTTATTTTAAATAGGATATTATAATATCTGTCTTGATTATTATGCAGACGAATTCCACAAGCAGAAGAAATTAATCTCTTCTTCACTTATATTCGAAGACACGGCCTCTTCTACTGATGTTTGTTATGCTCTGAGAATGGAGGTTTTTTTCTATTTCATTTGCTTTATATTTCAACAGTTCTTTCTGATCCTGTTTCACAAAAAGATAATTAATCAAATTTTGTTTAGAAGAGAATCCCTAGCGTTCGTTAGGCACATATTACACGTGATGAATCTATTTTACGAAAATGTGTTCTGTGATAAAACTGTCTATCTCAGTCCGAAAAGTATGTAAAAATAGAGTGACGTTTTTGAGTTTCATGCGTTACCAGGCAGTTTTTTTAGGTGAACGTGGCATTACCGATTTTTCCGGTTGCGTATTCGAGACAGAAGATGCTGGTACAGATCCTGAGTTCAAACTGCCTTCTTCTGCATAATTTTGACACCATTCACGCTTACATCCTTTTTTATAGCAGCAACCGAGAAAACACCAAGGATAAAATTTATACCGTTTAACAAAACAGCAATTGGAACATTTACAACAATCTGTATTGCTACAACAACAAGACGATTTTAGGCAGCAAGTCTTTTCCATTGTACATTGATTTTGATTTTGATTGCAGAAACATGACAGGCAACACGCCCAAATCCAGCCGATAAATACCATAGTAATGACGAGTACCAAAACAATGATAGCAAGTTGAGATGGTCCTTCTGGTAGCGTCCAAATGACAATTAGAATCAGCGCGCCAATGGGTATAATTGGCAGGATGATGCATCCGACACTTAGATAAACGCACTTTTTATAACGAGAGAGGTAATACGCAAGTGGGACAATCGAAGCGATAATTCCCAGAAGCCCCCCGCATGTACCAAGTGTTTCGAGTACCAGATTAACACCGATTTCTTCGTAAACCCATCCTACACACCACAGAGTTAGAGAATTGGTGGAAAAATTAGTATACATCCCCTTAGAACAATTGAACGGGCCCATATTAGAACTTTCAACTCTACCGAAACAGTATGAGTTAAAATCAGGACATGCGGCACCCCATGATACTCTTCGATTTCTCAACAGTAAATTATCGACAAGGATCGACAGAAATATCGCGAGAATAGCAGATGCTAAAACATCACTGCAGAGTCGTACGATACAATAAAGCGGAGCGGTGTCTCGGTCCTTGCCGTCTTCAATGGTTACGGAAAGATAATTTTTAATGCGTTCTGCGTTTCCTTCATCTTCTTTCTTATTTTCTGGGCCATCATCTACCTCAATACCTAGAACGCTTTCAAGAATAAACGAAATGACACGTCTATTAATCATGGTGACGAATAAAAATATTACCACGAAACCACCAAACGGAATACCATAAGCGACTGCTAAAAAGTTTGACCTCGTTGGCTCCATAACGAAACGGTTCCAAGAGAAGAAAATAAATCAGCCCAGAATTTTTATCGATTGTTTGCTGGACTGCAACAAGAAAAATTACAGTAGATTAATTATGATTTCTGCTCTAGACTGAGAACCATTATCAGGGACAAAATACTATATAAAGGGTCAGAATTACGTTTCGTCGAATGTACTCTTATCTTGAAAACCGTTTTCTATGTCTGAAATGGTCATTTCCGCTGAAAAATGGTTACATATAGCCATCCTTGACAAGTGGTACTGTTTCTTTTATGCAATGAGACTAAGCCTGTCACTTATTCGAGCTCTTAGTAAGAGTGAGGGATATTTCTATGTTTCATGAATAATGATTATCAAAGGCATTCAAGTAAGAAAAGCACCTATTAACGAACAATAAGGCTTTGATTATTGGCAAAGTTTGTTGTGGTAGCATCAAGGGGAAAAAAGCAAGACTTCATCTACTTCACAATTTTTTTGAAGTACGGTTGAAGTACAAATGAAGTATCGTGAAGTACTAGGGAAGTACCAGTCCGACTAGTCTTTCGATGGGTATTTCGGCTCCTCGGTCTTGCCCTGTCGATATCTTTCAAGATGCCCATCGTAAAGTCCTTGACCCATAAGAAAACATTACTTCGAATGCTCTATTTGAAACTCCGATGGATCCTGCTCATGTCTCAGACAGAAACACTATACCTGTTTCAAAAATGTTGATCCTGTGCTTCTACTGACTATCAAGTTATACATCATGAAGCTCTACAAACTTTGGAATTTCAAATCGAATGCTCGAAGTGACATTTTCCGATGGGTTGAGGGCTCGGCGCAACCTTTGCGTACCTTTTTCAGCTCTCTTTGAGGTGAAGTAAAAGTGAAATACGAGTGAAGTACAGTCATTTTCTTTAATAACAACACTACACATTTCGCTCATCTTAATTGATTTTCTTCTCTGCTATTTTAGATTCAATTGAAAATATTTTTGCACACGAATGATCCTTGGAATCTCCTCTTTCAAATACTGGAACTTTGGTTTTTCTCATGCTCTTCGCGGTGGAGAAATCATCGGTCTACAAGAATGAACTCCTTCTTTTGTAATTAGAGTTCATTTCCCCAATAAAATATTCCAGCAAAAATGAACTTCTTGATAAAAAAATCACATTTTTCACGTTCTCTATCCGAAAAACAAAGGAAGATCATGCTTGCAATTTTGTAGCGCGTATCAAATTCTATCTGAATCCAAAGGTTCATGAGAAATGAACTATTTCCTAGCTCAAAACGAAATTCAAAAAAGGCACATAGATCGTCATTCTAAAAAATATGACCTCAACAACTATATACAAGCTATTTTTTGACCCTAGTAACAACATCATCTAGTTTCAGGTGTTGTAATTAGGGTCACATATTTTTAGAATGACGATCTATGTGCCTTTTTTGAATTTCGTTTTGAGCTAGGAAATAGTTCATTTCTCATGAACCTTTGGATTTAGATAGAATTTGATATGCGCTACAAAATTGCAAACATGATCTTCCCTTCTTTTTCGGATAGAGAACGGGAAAAATGTGATTTTTTATCAAGAAGTTCATTTTAGCTTCATTTTTGCTGGAGTATTTTATTGAGGAAATGAACTCTAATTACAAAAGAAGGAGTTCATTCTTGTAGACCGATGATTTCTCCGTCGCGAAGAGCATGAGAAAAACCAAAGTTACAGCCAGAGATGGGCAGGTGAAGTCGAGTCAAAACCCATGTCGAACTTCTTTTCATGTGCTTGTCATGCGCAGACTTCAGTATTTGTCCATAGCACATTACTTTCTTACTCAAGAGTTTCAAGAAGTTCAAGCGCATGACACAAAAATTGTGACTCGGGAAAGCACATATAGAGGATTTTCATACACTCTAATTTTTATCCTAATTTCAAATTAGAGATTGACAACACTAAAAAAATAGGTATTTTACGAAACCTGTACCTAGGGAAAGAATCTTTAAGGTTTCGTAAATCGATACGAAATCTTAAAGATTCTTCCCCTAGGTACAGATTTCGTAAAATATCTATTTTTTTTGTAGTGAAGTCAAGTCATTTTTTGATTTGACTTGACTTAGGAAAATCTCAGATTTGCCAATCTCTGATTGCAGCATTTGAAAGAGGCGATTCCAAGGATCATTCGTGTGCAACAATATTTTCAATTGAATGTAAAATAGCAGAGAACAAAATCAATTAAGATGAGCAAAATGTGTAATGTTGCTATTAGAGAAAGTGACGGTATGCACTCCTAAAGTCTCTCTTTTTCCCTCTTTGGTAACACTCACTTGTATTACCGAGTCGATTGTACGAGAGATAGAATCGAAATGAAAATGCTGTAGAAAAGAAATGATTTTTTAACAATGGTTTCTTTTGTTTGTATAATCTACGCTTTTTGAATAAACAAAAAAAAATCAATCTTGAAACTTTGCACAGTAAGAAAACAAAACTATAAGAAATATGTCTACAGAATCCTTATCTATATTCTTCGAAAAGTTTTTTTTTTCTGAGAATTATTTTCAGTTTTATATTATCTGATGTAGTTTAATGCGCTGATTCTGAATATGACCTTGATTTTTTCTTAAAGCATAACACAGACATCTAAAACTGGTTTTCCTCACAGAGACCTCAGATTTCTGGGCAGCGTATAAATTAGTCTGAGAACGGTTTTATGAGTTTCCGGTACTACCATACACAGGACACATATCACAATGGGAGGTATCGCATAAGCAGATGGACATGCGGTTTTTGTCCAAAGCGTAACACAAATGTCTAAAAGTGTTTTTTTTAGTGAAAAACCTGCATTCGTCGTTTTCCACCAGATTCTACCAAAAAATCGACTTTCACAAAAATGAAGGTGAGGGTGTGGGGTGTGAGTTACGTATTTTGATATAAATTCGATAGAGAAAGCATTTACAATGGGTTCAGTAGAACCTTTCTATAATCCTTTTACTTGTCCACAGTCGTTTCTATTCGTATGATTAATTGAAATATATCCACTTGACATGGTCAACTTAGCACGTACGACTAAGCCGAAAGAATCATAAAAGCAGAATGGGAGTCGAACCCACATCTTCCAATAGCTGATTGGATATTCTACCGTTAAACTGCTGGATTTTTATCTAAACCACATAGTAACTACATGTCGCATATTTCTTCTAGTCATAATAATAGTATAGGACATTAGTAATCTTATAGATCTTTCTCTATCTTTTGTTGTACAATCTTGAGAGTGAAGGGTACACTCTAAAAAAAAATCCGTTCTTCAAAAAGCCTTCTCGAAAACCTAAAAACGCTTTTGAAAAGGTTTCCAATTTTTTATGGGCTTTTGAGAATACCTTTTTTAATTTTCGAAATATGCTATTGGAAACTCTTTTGGTTTCCAAACTCTATGTACCTCAGAAGGAAATGGCAGAAAAATTATATTGATTTCCGAAGTTAAGGAAATCTTTCCGAAGTTTTTCACTATAAATTAACCTAGCGAAGACTATTCGGGAAAAACTATTTGATGCTAGAATCTCTCTTTCTACTCTTCATCTTTCTGAACTGATCAACTCGTCGCAAATCACAATTAAAATGAAAAAAGCAAAAGGCTGAACGAATAAAACTTGTTCAATGCTCCTGTCTATTTCTTGTTAAAATGAAGGATTTTCTTTTTCACTCTTTACACTAAATAAGATTTTCATTTCCTACTTTTTCATGTCCTTTTTGAAGTTTTTTACTCATAGAAAGAGTATATTCTAATTCTAGTCTTTCGTAGGTAGTCAATCGCAAACTCATAATTATTCTTTATTGATACACATTTTCCATGTGAAAAACTTTTTTCTACTCATCGTTTCTTTTAATAAAAATCTCAAATTCTCATATAACAAACATTGTGAAATATCATACTATGGGGGCGAATTGAATTCCCTCCCTCCTCCTTCGTATTTATCACTATAATTCTTTTCTTTTTTGACCATATGTATATAGTGAGAAAGCCCAGAATACGCTGCATCTTTTGGTGTATTTAGTTTGAGCATCAAATACAATTTGATGTATAAAAAGAGTACGAATAGAATCATTTTCCTCTATTATAATGGTTCTTCCTATACTCAAAAATGTACAACCTTCATGATAGTGTCGGTTCCTATCATATTGAAAATGTTAAGAACACTTGTTGTTTTGCATATATCGTAATCTTAGAAAATGGTAGAATATTGACTTTTGTTTTAAAAGATGTGCTATTCAAAGTTGTACAAAAACTGTATTAGGATAATTCCTATAGAATATCAGAAATGTCCTCGAAACATTTTCAATATGGGGCTGGTACACTTTGCCGACAAAATTTATTCATATATTAGTTTATTACATCTAGTGGTTTTTATGGCATACCACGAGGAAGTGTATGAACTAGTCTCCGTAGGCAAAGGACAACACATATAGACAATTACGATATAAAATCTAATTTATTTTTTTATAAAATTATTTCTCTTGGATCTTTTAAATTCTTTTAATAAAAATTACAAATGTTTAAAGTGAAAGATTATGGGTAATACCTCGAAAAAAATCGATAGTTGATTTATTACCACGATCAGCAATAACATTTTGAATTCAAGATTCTCTGTTTTCGTCTTTCCTGCGTTTCTTTGAAGCTGGTTCTCCACCGCATTGATTTTTCAATTGTCATTTCAACTTCACTTTGTTCTCTTGAATTTTTTTAATCATAGTGAAAATACCAACATGAGATCGAGCAATCAATACTTCCCAATGTCATAAGATGGAAAATTCCATGGATGATGAACAATAAAAGAAACATGCATAAGACAATGTAAAAGAAAGGAGAGTAGAAGGATAGGAAAAATCCATCATATATATATAACAGGAAAGGAAACTATCTATCATACATATATGATGGAAAAGGAAAAAACCATCATACATATACGAACGGAAAGATAATGTTCGTCATACATATGTGACAGAAAAGGAAAAATTCTTACGACAGCATCTGAAGAAGATGCATGTCACAACAGTTATTTCACGGGTAATAATTGAGTTTTAAATTCTAATGCAATATTTTCGACAAATATCAATGTTTTTTGACTTCAAATTTTTGTCGACAAAGTGAACGCGACCCAGTCCTATTGCCGTTTAGCTCATATCCCGTCCATTAATGAACTTGTTGGATACCCAGCATCACTTTTCACCCAGTTGAGCTGGCTATCTCAGAAAGACTGGGTGACCGGTCATGACTGAAACTGGTGCATTTCTAACTCAAATCAACATAAAGAGAAAGCGCCAAAGTGTGTAAGAAAAAACTATGTACAGCAGAGACAAGGGGAAAATTCATTTTTGAATCAACGTTATTTAAGAAGTTTCCATATACTCTAAAATTGTTCCCTCCTTCCCCTCGAGTTCTAACTGATTTACGACAGCCCTATTGTCATCAATATCATTTCTTCCTTCATGAAGATGCTTTGCCCATCTTGCAACTGTTAGATATAATGGAGCATTGGGTTCCAAAGCTGTTGCAAGAGTCTTCATGAATTGTCTTTGGATCTATTTCCAAAATAATACGAACTTTTATATAGTATTGATCTAATTCATTATCCATTTAAAAATTTTTTTTTTGATTCAAATGAAAAATTACCATAACTAAGCCCAAAATATATTTAGTAAATATATCATTGTAGATAAGACATTCCACTATTTATTCATGTAAAAGTCTCTTGAATGTTAATTGATTTATACAAATGCCAATACTGTTCTTAGAAATTTTGGTCAGACCTAAGTACATTCTCGTCCTATCATTTATTCTATACAATATTTCCTATATCAGTAATTATTTTCTATTATATTGTATGCATCAATAATAGTCATGACACTGACTTTTAATCAAATTATGTGCAAGGTTCTCTTCAAATTCTTTCGTTGTAGGATATAGAGGCAAATCCGCAATTAAAATGTATCACGCACTGGATTATGTGTAGAGATACTTCAAGTACGCACTTTTATGACGCTTCTGCTAGGTTGAAATAATGGACACTGTTTTTACATATAATTACTGCTACTATTTCGAATTATAAATATATTTACAATATCAACTACATTGAATAAAAGAGTTCGCAACTCAATGTCTCAAATATCATGACATTCGATTGCTAGACTTTAATTATATCATATGTACATTTGCACGGCATTTTCTTTTCAAGTGTAGAACTTCTCAAATTGTATCTTTTAGTCGATCCTCTTTTTTAAATATGTAAACTTATGCTTTCTTTTTTTTTTATTCTTTTTTCAAAATGCACAACTAATAATTAACTTATTTATACAATTGTCATTAGACCATTGTATTATATGGATCAATCATTGGGCGAGCCGCTGCATTGGACCGAAATAGTAGTTGCGCATCCATGACATTTTATACGTCATAATACTGTTCACTCGATGTGTTCGACCAGCGATAATAATCGATCGAACGGCCAGTAATTGATTAGAAACTTGGCTGATCTCAAAGAATTGATTTGCATTATTGCCACACATGGCATCCGATTGAAAAAATACTTTGTCGTCGAACACATCAGGACTGAGAACATAACAAAGAGCAACCAAGAGGCCAACTTCTCTAATGGACAACGATGACCAATTTCGATAGTTACGATAACGTTGCATATCACTATCAGTGTATTCAATTGCAGAGCATACACAATGGAAATAATACATAAGTCGAGCTACATCATTATTAGGTACCGAAGCATCGACTCCTGTGGCGCGTACACCAATTTGTTTTCGTTGAAGAAGGGCCATGCTATTTGTTAGTGTTGTTCTTTTGACAAAGATGAATATGTGAAGCGAACATTACAATGTCATTCCTTGAGTATTTATAGGAATAGAAGAGAACTGTATAGGAAGTCAAATCAAATCATAAGATGCGAATTTAACTTCCTCGGAACTACTTTTTCCTTGATGATTAATACTTTTTTTTTAATTTTCATCTTGCTTCTTAAGCTATAAAAATGATAAATGTTAGAAGATTTCATTGTATTCTCAGAAAAGATGTTGAAAACATAAGAACAGAATAAAGAATGAATGTTTATTATTCTTGTCTATGACGTCTCTTTTTTTATCAATTGCGTCACAGTTACGCGTAACTGCGAAATTTTCATCGCAGCTGCACAAAACTGTGGCGCATTGATCCTAATGAAAACCTCTTTCAGAAACTACAGCTATTGCAACTGAGATGAATGGAATAGCGTCATATTACTCGTAGAGTACGATCCACTGTAACTAATATCAACCAATCGTGAATTATTCTTTCTTATTTGTAATTAGTCACACTTTGGTCTATAGTTCATTGTACTAAAAGACGTAATATATCTGGAATAGAATATTTCAAATTTTTAGATATTTTTTCGTCGATAATTTTGTTTTCTAATTTATTCAGTTTAAAATTTCTTTTAATAGTTTCAGATTTTATTTTTTTATTTATTTTACATTTCTTAAATTTTCAATATCTTTTAAATCTTTTTCATTAACATTTTTCCTTTTTTAAGATGGTTTTTAGTTTTAAAAATACTTTCCAATCTCCTAAGTGATTATACTTTTGTATTTTCTTAGTTCTCTAACTTTTTAATTTTTAATATTTTTAGATTTTTGTTGAAATTTTCTAATAAATTTTTCTAGCTCTTGTTTTGTAAAATTTTTATTAAAGATTTTTTTAATGATGCTTCAAGTTTCTGTACTTTAAGAATTTTTGTAATTCACAATAATAATGTTAATAATAGAAACTCTTCACCTATGTCGCAATTTTACCGTAAGCGAACACATGGGTGAAATCAAGAGTGTAGTGATTTTTGGATAAAATTTCTTCTTTATGCGTGGTAGTAGACGAAGAACGACAAAAGAAACATCGAGCGAGAATAAATTCTTTTGCAAAATGGCCTGTTCCCGATGTTGTTGTATTTTAAATTTTTCTCCGAAATATTGGCATTGCATTATATAATTTTTGTTATCATTGAAAATGTATAGGTTGTACATAATCATCTGTCTTGTTCATTCATATTAAATTATTAATATTCAGAAATTTTTTATTCTTATTTTCACGTACGTCAAGGAATGTTTATAAAACAGGTATATAAAATATATTTTAAACACATCTACCAAAACTTGCGGCTATTTTTGTCGGCAGAGAAAAAAAAGTCAAACATTTTCAGCCGCTGTTATTGCCAAAAGAAAAAAGACAGAAATAACATCAAACTTATTCATAATCGACATACATTTCTCTGCTAACAAGAACAGAAATATAAGAATGAGACCAGTCAAATTTATTGTTGTATGGGAAGCTGACACTCTCATCGAAGAAGAATTAGCTGAAAACAAAAGATAAATAGCGATAAAACAGTTTCCCTGATCACAATACATTCTATGAAAAGATATATATTCGAAGTCAACGTGGAATTTCGAATGAAACTGTCGATTTCACTTTTTCAATTTGGGTGCTGATAAGGTGATATTCCGCTCTCACACACATCCGTACCTCTTAATCTTCTGGGAGTGAGAAAGGTGAGGACAAATCACAGAGAAACGCGGCATTGAGCAAGCAATCCTGTTTGTCGTAGGTCTATGATTGATTGAATTAGTCATCGGATTTTCGTTGATTTAAAATAGATATTAGCAGGGTTGGTCCGAGTTGGGGAGGGGGCATGGAGGGTGTAACGGCTCCCTCCCAATAATTGAAAATTGTATGATTTTAACTTTTTTAATACGGTGACTATTTAAAAATATTAAAAACTCAATAAAGACGAAAGCGTCGAATTCACTACATAAGGCGTGGAAAAGGATGTTATTTTTCTGTCTAATGGAAATATGATGGGTGCAGTGGTGGCGCGACTAGAGAGAAGATGTCGAAATGTAACAACCTTCAATCTTTCAAAAATTTTTACTTTTTGCTCAACAAAATCGACAAATTGTCTCCATGTTTCACCAAAAATAATGCAACATCTCCCAAAAACTTGTAAAATCTAACTTTTTTCTTCAAAAAATTTCGCTACGTGTCCCCCTCTCCCAATGTTGGCTGATTTAGTCCATCACTGTGTTAATGATTTGACTACCTTTTTAGTTGATCCCATATTCGTCGGCATACAAAATATTCTGAAGGTTTTGTTGACGTCGGCAATCTTTAATCGGTTTCTGGAATCAACATCGGATAAGTCGTCAGAATTGCCTTAATTTAGAGTAAGCGCTCACGGCTCTGTCTGCTCATATTTAAACTATATGAAAGAAAAAAATTTCTTGATTGCATTCTATCACATGTCTATAAAGGCTAATATTATTTCTTGAATACAAATATCTGAGAAAGCTGCACTCGATTGTGGTACCTGAACTCAAGCATGAAGCAAGAGTTAGTTGATGGAAAGTTTTTGCGTCACACATGTTTACAGAACGTAGAACGCAATACTCAAAACATGAAACTGAACTGCACAAAGAACTTTCAAAGAACAGGAGATATCTTCTGATTCCAGAACCATTTGTAAGATGCTGATTTACTTGTTTGTTCGCAAGAATTAAAAACAATAGAATTCAAAATCATACTTATGACTAGAATATGAGCTCTGATATGAACGATAAAAGTTAAATCTCAAAATAAATACAAATAGTATAGTATTAATTACCTTTAAATTATTTCCAACAACCAAAGATGTTGAAGAAAAGTGGGTGAATGCACAACTTTTAAATCAAAATAAAAGGAAATAACTAAATAAAAAATGTGATACGTGCACATTTTTATTTCTTTTTTAGTGCAATAATCATTGATGTATATATTGCTTTCAATTTACATTAATGAAAAAATAATTCAGCAGTCATATAAATGAGCTCACAAACAGCGTATTTTTTTTTGTCGTGCAAGTAATAAATACTATTTGTAATTAGTGTATGAAGAGCAAAGAAAAAAGATACATAGACCAGCACTCTCATACTAACGAAACATATCTAGTCTCAATCCTGCTTATTTCTTGAGAAATCCAGAAAAAAAATCTTTCAGAATCCTAAATCTCAAGGATCTTGTCCCCAACCCTAGTAATTCCTTTTCCTAAGCTTTTCAAAGTAAAACAAGATCCAAGTTCCTGCACAGATATTTTTTTCTGAGTTACGAATACAGGATCCTATTCAGAATCCTCTAAAGATTATGAGAGGATTCTGCTGAAATTTTATCATGTTCTTGTCGGGATCCAGATCAACTCTTCGTATCAGATCCTATCAAACGAGAATCTTGGCAAGAAAATAATTACAAGATCAGTTAGAATACCAAGTCAACTAATTATGGAAAACTTCAATGAGAATCTTGTTCGGAATTTTTCAAGAATAAGGATGCCACGGTGACGAATCGTCACCGCTTGATCGTACGAATCGGTAACTGTTCCACCGAAAACCGGTAGAAACTGTTTATCGTTCAACTTTTAGTAGAGTATATTCTCTCGACTATAAGGGGAGACTTATGAAAAAAATAGTCTCTTCATGCATTTGTGTCAGAATCAAAGGTCAAACAACATTAGAACAACAATTTCCGAAACTTGGGGTTAGTCTTCCTTTGTATTTTTGACGTCTCAGAGGTTCTCAAGCCGTATATTAGGAGGCTACCCTTGGCATCTCAAGTGCTATACTATGGAGGTACCTTTGGGTCCTCAACTGCTATACTCTGGAGCTGCCCTTGGGTCCTAACGCAAACGGACCAAGAAAACTATTTTTTCATAAAGGCCTTCTTACAGTAGAGGGAATATGCTCTGCTAAAAGTTGAACGATAACCGCTTTCTACTGGTTTTCGGTGCACAGGTTGTCGGTTCTTCTAGCCGGTTTTCGGTGCAACGGTTACCGGTTCATACTGGCTTTCGGTGCAACGGTTGTCGGTTCTTACCGGTTTTTGGTTAGACCGGTTACCGATTACGCCGGTTTTTGTCACCGTTGCATCCCTAATATGAATGATTATAAATTGTTTTATTAATTTTAATAATCTATTATTATTATATTTGATATAATTATTGATTCATTATTAGAATTTTTAAGAAATTCTTTTTGGAGTTTGTGTTTTATGAGGATTTGAAGATGAACTTTGAGCTACAGTGAATCGTCTGATGACAGTTAGAAGAATCAAAGCCACAGTATAGAGGTGAAATTTACTAAACAAAAGAAAAAAGTTCATGTGTATAATTGTTTGTTGAATAATTCAAGGATGCACCCAACTAGAAACTTGAGGTTTTTTATTAATCAAAGAAAGTGAAATGTGAACATTCTTTTTCCTTCAATGTTGTATAAGATAAATTTATTTTAAAACAAATCATTTTCTCAAAACATTGAAAAATATACGTGATAGCAGTGTGTTATTTTGATTTTGATATGTGATCGCAGTAGGGAAACTTCAGATTTATAGATTCAGATATAATTTAAATGATTATCTTTACATCTTTTAATATCAAACAAATACAACTCTCTATTTTGGTAGATGTTTTCGATATGTTGACGAAATGATTGATTTTAAAATAAATTCCTTCTATGCAATATCAAAGAAAAAGACATCTATGTATTGCCTTCTTCGATTAGTAAAAAGCGTAAGTTTCTAGCTATTTGTATTCTCAAGTTATTTAATAAACAATTCGATACACACACTTTTCAATAAACTATAATTTATCAATAGGGAATAATGAAGTACATGTGTGAACAACTACTTTATTTAATAGTTTCAAAAGTTTAATCTCACATAAATCTATAAATCTAAATAATTCAGATTGTTCTTTATCATAAAAAAATATTTTTATGCAATGTCTGTAATGTTATAAAAATTTATTAAAAAAGTTCATTTTATTTTATTTTATTTAACCCTGAAACGGTGACCTGTAATTTTTCTCCAAATATCAAGCATTTCTTCATGAAATAATATATATAATCAGTATTTATTGTTTCATCCATTTATTCTGTCGTGTGACGAGCGAGCAACTCCTGCGCTACCAATATCGGATAATTTCACTTATTGATCTATGGATCTGATAAAAGAACCATATAGGTTTCTAAGGGTCTCTTTTTTACCTGGAATCCGCACGGACCCCAGGTCACCGTTTCAGGGTTAATACTTCTTCATTATTTTAATTGATTTCTTTTATTTTTTATATATATTCTGACATTAATAATTTATGTTGAAATTTTTTAACTTTAGTTAATAATACAAAATATTTATTAGTTAATTTAAATTTAAGATATTTAACGGTTAAGATATAGATAAGACATTTATGAATAAATTCCATATTATATTGGACTTCAGCTAATTTTTATAATTTATTTTTCGATATTCCTAAATCTATTTGATACACATTCCTCATACTTTACTGAAATATAATTAATTAAATTTGGACTGTAAATAAACTGTTTTATAAAACGAAATATAAATTTTTCATTTTTTATTTACGAACTTTCGATACTAACAAGTAACAACATCAAAAAATATATATAAAGAGAATTTACATGAAACGAAGAGATTTCAGATATTGTATTAATAAATCACTCTCTAAAACAATAATTAACATACTAAAATACGCAAAAATTCCATCAGTAAGATCGAGATGAATAAATGTGTAATGTTTGTATGTGTGATTAAAAGAACAGTTGTGAATTTCGATCTTTAAAATATTGAATGATAAATTATCTATGAGTGTATTAAATCGACATATTATGTATTAACTTACGAATCGTTTACACATATATTACCAGATGATATTATTCGCTCTTTTTGTTACATAGGATCATAAAGTATTTTTCGTTTCTATTTCTATTCGTTGTTTCGGTCTCGTTCTGTGTAGTCTTTTGGACTATATGTTATAATATCATTCAACTGTGTTGTTTCCACATCAAAGGATATGATTTAAGTCTTTATCAAAATATGTAGTCTGATGAAGATGGAAATAATAGAAACAATTGTGTCAGAAGGGATACAACTACTATTCATTTCTATCACTCTTAGATTTATATTCATCTCACACATATCTATGTTACGCATCCTTCTTCTATTAGACTGGTATAAATAGTGATCCGAAGATCTTGGTACGACTGAGAAAAGATGCTCTTTTTTGTGTTATTACAAATTCAAAAGTGCTCAAACTTTGATATTTAATTTATTGAAACTAAATGCGTATTATCCAAAATCGCCGTATCTCTAGCCCGAATAAGGGAAGATACATTGTCGGATGTCGGAAAGTGTTGGATTTGCAGAGTTCCGACAGGATCCTGACACTTCCGACACTTTCCGACATCCGACAACTTCCTGTTGGATTCCGATACAAAGGATTCCAGCAACTTTCGACGAATTCCCATCGGATCCGATGGGATGAGTTCAACCTGGGTATATATCATGCGGGAAAAGAAATCTACGACGCATGACTAAAGATAAGTGAAAGAAGAAGAACAATCAAATTTATGATAGGGAAAATCTTCATGATCGCATTCAAAGAAGATGATCTTAATTCTTTTCCAAAGTTAAATAGGACGTTCGAATTTAAAAAAAAAATAATTAAGATATTTAAGGGTGAAAATGAAGTGTTCCAAAAGAAAGGAACGAAGAATGACAATGATTTACATTAAACAGCGAGCACCAGTTATGTGGGCGGCTTTCCGGGAGGCAACTGTCCTCTACAGACAAGTGTCTCCTGCGAGCAGATGTCCGTGCCGAGCTTATTTCCTACGAGCAAGTGTCCTACAAGCAAGTATCATGCAAGCAAGTGTCATGCAAGAACCTTGCGGCAACCCGTTTTTTATTTGCGGTGGTTTTTACATTTAATGATTTTCACTCAAATATAATAATAAACAACATAATATTTTGTATTTTTAAATTATCATAATCACCTATATTGAGATTAGATGCTTTTGTTGATCTACTAGGTATTTTAATTCTTTAATATTAAATTGTTAAAAAATATAAGCATATTTCCGACTTATGTACTGTTAAAATTTGAGTTTTAATTGTTTTGTTATTTTGATGATAGCTATTTATTCAATATGATAGGATAAAGCAAAAGCGTCGAAAAGTATAAGTTGGATAAGAAAAATACAAAAATGAGAACATTGAAAGAAAAAGCACAAAAAAGACAAAATGTTGGGATGTTTGTAAAATACGTTCTCACCCACTCTAAGCGCCTTTTTCTTCGAAACTTATGTCAGTTGATAGATTTTGAAATTCTCCATCTACTGGATCCTACTCTGAGCCACTCTGATTCACTCACAGCCACTACCATAAAAAATAATAAAACTTCAGTAATATGAAGCCAAATGTTCTGTATAATTTTTGAAGCTTATATAAGTGTGATTGTAATAGTGTATCGTGAGACAACATAAGAAGAAACAGTGTTCCGACGGTATTTTCTCCGCTAATCAAATCGAAACAAGAACTTTCTTCACTATAATCAAGACATAACATCGTGTTGCTCGAGCTATATGACAGAACTTGCAAGTAACCGCTTTACTGACCCGAATGATACGATGTTCTGTCCCGATCATAGTGAAGGAAGTTCTTGTTCAGATCTGATTAGCTGACAAAATACTGTGGAAATACTACTTCTTCTTATGTAGTCTCACGGCAAACAATCGCAATCACACTTATGTAGGCTTCATATTACCGAAGTTTTATTATTTTTTATGCTGTTGGATGAGAGTGTATCGCTCTTTAACGTTTTTACAGTCTAATATCAAAATATTTGTTCGATAATGGCTCGGAGTGAGTGAGAGCATATTTTACAAATACCCGGTAAAATTGATTTGATTATTCAAAATAGCGTTGCAATAATCCAGAAGATTATTAATTGAGTTGCAATAGTTCGAGTTGATGCATAAACATAATTCCAATATAAACAAACTGCATGATTGTTTAATGCTGTTGTTAATCTACGTGTTGTTGTTGAAGATGATGATTTTCCAATAGTTATTGCAGTTGTGATTGTTGTTGGGATGGATGATGTTGTTATAAGTGGTGTCGTTGCTAAATGTACAATCAGACAGTGGATATTTTTCAAAAACGAATTAATTAAAAAGTAAAACAACCTAACTTACTTTTTGAAATTGCAGGACACGGTTGATTATCAATGATATCAAACTTTTGGATACGTTTATTGCCGCCATCACATACATAGAGATTCCCTTCATCATCAAAATCCAAAGCATTCGGATATTCAAACTGATCGGCAGCATTACCATCTCCTGTGTTCAAATATTGAAAGATAGATTTTTATTTTAATTATCTAGGTTTTTTCAGAATAACAGAGCTTCTTTAGGAACCTAATTATCACTCTTGATTCTGCTCAATCTAAAAATATTTTGTTATTTTTTAAATGATTTCCCTTTTTCTCGTCTTTTCCGTAAAAAAAACAATTCTCGATTCTGTGACAAAAATTATACTTATTTAACAGATAACTTTGAAATATCAATTCTAAGTAATCTTCTTTTTAACCAACAAGACTAAGGTCAATGAAAGAAGATGTACATACCATATCCTCCAGCAATGGTATCGCCTTCGGATGCATTAACTAGCCATCTTTGTACGCGATGATTGTTTGTATCAGCAACATAAACAATGTCGGTTTCATCATCGACGAACACACCACTTGGATAATATAACGATGCAGCATCGTCGCCACTTTCACCAACACTTGATCCAGCGACAGTGATTCGGATTTTTCCATCATTTGACCACTTTTGAATTCGATGATTATCTCCATCAACCACATATAAAGAATTATCGATTTCATTAATATGAAGATCGTGTGGATTAGAGAGATGTTCGTCTGTGGTCTGGGATTCATCATCGTGAGAACCGATGATTGTCGTAGTATTTGTTTCAGGTGACCATTTCAACACACGCTTTTCAAAGGGTTCTGTCATGTATAGATTTTTCTCTTTGTCGAGAGATATACCTCTATAAACTGAACGCTTTTCTCCTACTTGAATGCCTGATGATGATCCATAAGTCCATTTTTCAACCGAATAATCTCCGTGCCAGAGTGTCACATAGATTGTCGAGCCGTTATTGTCATCATCAACATAAATGCTAGTAGGAGTAGATTTTAGTGATGCTACAACACTACCTATACTACCAGGTTGATCGAGTGCAATTTTGCGAATGTTTTTATTGTGATAATCATCGATATATAACATGTTTGTTTTTTTATGAATAAATAAGTCTTCAGGTTCAAAGTAACTGTATTTGGTACCCTTTAAATTCTCTTTACTAATTATTGTAGTACCTGTTTTGTTCCATTTTGCACAAGGACTTAGTTTCAATGATAAAATAAATGATAAACAGCACAAAATTACAACTTAAATATGTATTATAAAAATTATTATATTTTTTCTCATAATTAGACTTACAAATGTTGATGAGAAATGTTTGCATTGATGAAGACTCTCAAAGTGATTTGATAGTGAGAAAATGCAAAAGTTCATATACACAAAAGAATATATATATCATTTGAAGTTATGATTAAGCAGGATGAAAAAGAAATATTTATCTATTTCCGCACTTTTAAAATGTTGATACAAGATGAAAAATACAAAAATGTTAAATAATTTATTAACAGATGGAATCCGCTACAGTCATGGCCGTTGGGAATACATTGCTTCGACTAATGAGGGTCTACTTTCATTTAAGATAAAGTAAACATTGATAAATCAAATGTTTGACAAGTTAAAAATCAGGGATTTTTTTTCTCATTATCTGTAGCATACATGACTTTCTTTTCATAGCTGTTAGTGATAAATATATATTTACCATTGAATGAATATCTAGAAGAACTTATTTCGACTAAATGAAAGAGATGAATTGATATTGAAACATATTGTTTGTTATCTAACTAGTATTGTACCCTGTTGACCGATAAAAATAAATGCTTTATGTATTGCATATTCTATGTAAATTATTTATTTTATAGAATATATAAAAATACATGACTACCTGATACAAAAATGTGAACATTTTCAAAAATTATTATAAAGCAAATTATATAAATATCACTAATTCAGATCTTTGATATTATAAAATGCAAAATTTAATTTCAATTTCAATAAAAGTGAGAATAGGAATACTTATTATTCCAGATAAATAGACAAATAGAAAATTCAATAGTTCTCATATGATTTTACTTCTTTTTTTTATTACTAAGAATTTTCTGTATTCATTATTATTTTTTAGTATGACTTAGTAAATAAGACATATTAGAAGAGATTATTGTTTGTAGCTTGAACAAAAAGACATTCAAAATAAAAATGATATTAAAATTCATTTTGACTATTTGATCTTCTATTAACATAGCTTATCTTTGAATATATCATAGTCATATTTTGTATATGCGTTATTTTAGATATTTAAAAACTTTTTAGAATTGATAAATAGAAACACATTTCCTCTTAATATATTTGCTTCTCACATGAAGCAAAATAGAAAAAGCAAAGCAATGATAAAAATGTCCTTAAAAGAATTAATTTTCTAAAGTCAGAATTACAAATATATGCAATTGTTTCCAAAAAAAACCCGTTCACAAATTTTTCATTATTTAAAGATCTTTTCCCTTTAATTTTAAGTTAGTATAAATGGGATTATGTTTAAGATTGATTTTGTTGATATTTATATTAGATAAGCATCATATAGAATTGATATTTTTCTTATTCGAAATACATATTTGTATGATTTATAATTAGAATAAATCATTTTTAGTCGAATGATTCAAACAAACAATTAAAACATATACTTGTAAAAATAAAAAAGTTTATGAATGAGAAAATATTAGAAATAAAGATGTTTTATATACTATAGATTGAATAGAAGTTATGATGGTCTTTCATTAAGTTTATTTGATTGAGAATCATCTTTTTTTTCTGTATTAAGTATAAGTAATAAAGAGAGTGATATTATCCAGTAAATTTTGTTAAAAAGGGTATTTATGATGAAATAAATATTTGTAATTGTTTGAATTGTATCAATGAATAATTTGTTACGATTCATATACTAGAAATATTCGATCACTTTATTAATATTTTGGATGTTCAGTGCATATGAATGTCCAACTAGTCATAAAATATATTGCTGAGAAAATAAATCTAAAACGAATTGGTAAACTTTATCCTATTCAGATAAAGAAGTAGAATGGTTATGAAATTTGTGTTATAAATGATTTTATTATGTTTGAAAGGAAAATAATCTTTGTTTTGTATCTGTTCTAAAAATGAACAAAGGGAATATAAAATCTATATTATAATAGACAAACTTTCTTGGGGAACTTGTATCTGATTGGTCACAGAACGAAAAAAAGTATATATATGAACATATAATAAATATGAGCATCTATATTATAATAGACAAACTTTCTTCGGGAACTTTAATCTGATTGGTCACAGAAAGAAAAAAAGTACATATATGAACATATAATAAATATGAGCATATATGTATATTTTCGGTGACTGGACAGAATGTCGCAAGACAAATCGTTGCGGACAAATCGTTGCATGGGCAAATCGCTGCAATAATAAAATACAATATTTCAAAACGCTACATTGTTATTTCTCAGAAAATGTTTTTCTGAAGTAAAGTATAAATGAACAAAAAAATCATTTGTTTCCTGCTATAAAGTAACTTGGAAGAATTGAAGCCGACGGTGCTACTAATTAAGCTTTGTCCATGCAACGATTTGTCCATGCGACGATTTGTCTTGCGACATTCTATCCTAGCGCCTATATTTTCTTATAATTTTATCTACCGGTTCATTTTAAAATATTTTTATTATTCGATATTTTTATCTACCGGTTTAATATTTAAAGATTATTTATGTATAGACGGCATCTTTCTTCATTCATTATTCTGAGTATATATATTTGAGTTACTTGCACAATATTTTATTCTCTCTCATTCAATTTCATATAATCGCAACACAACATATAATCATCATCATTTATATATAGGGATGCAACGGTGACGAATCGTCACCGCTTGATCGTACGAATCGGTAACCGTTCCACCGAAAACCGGTAGAAACTGTTTATCGTTCAACTTTTAGCAGAGTATATTCTCTCGACTATAGGGGGAGACTTATGAAAAAAATAGTCTCTTCGTGCATTTGTGTCAGAATCAAAGGTCAAACAACATTAGAACAACAATTTTCGAAACTTGGGGTTTGTCTTCCTTTGTATTTCTGACGTCTCAGAGGTCCTCAAGTCGTACATTAGGAGGCTACCCTTGGCATCTCAAGTGCTATACTATGGAGGTACCTTTGGGTCCTCAACTGCTATACTATAAGGGAACCCTTGAATCCTCAACTGCTATACTCTGGAGCTGCCCTTGGGTCCTGACGCAAACGGACCAAGAAAACTATTTTTTTCATAAAGGCCTTCTTACAGTAGAGGGAATATGCTCTGCTAAAAGTTGAACGATAGCCGGTTTCTACCGGTTTTTGGTACACCGGTTACCGATTACGCCGGTTTTCGTCACCGTTGCATCCCTATTCAAGAATGTGGGTTTCCAAGCCTTGTAAGGAAATGTCAGTTCTAATCGCAGAATTATGATAAGAAAATGTAAGGATTTAGCAAAGATCTTTATAGGCTACTGCTTAGTCTACTCAACCATGTCAATTTCTTAAGATTGCCTTGAAGAATCTTTCAGAATCATCATAAATCTCAATGGCTCTGTCAAGTTTTATTCAAGATTCGATTCAGGATTTATTCAAGTTCTTGCTTGAATTTTTATCTGAATTGAGTTTGCAGAATCCTACTAAAATTGATTCACTGTTAATTTTATTCAGAAAATGTGCATCATGCCAAGAGTTATGTTATATTAGAAAAGTATCATATTAAAAATAAAATAAGATTCGTTAGAATCCTCCTCAACTAAGAAATTCTGTCAAACTTCTATCAAGTTCCTGAGCGAAGCTATTGTTCAAGGATAGGAATGTTGGGTGCTTACCAAAAACAAATACAACTATGGTCAGTCGATCTTGATAAAAAATACAAGGAGCCATTTAAAATCTTTTCAGGTTTGTGTGTAGAGACTATTCAAAATTTAACCATTCAGGATCCTGTCAGGAACCTAGCAAGAATCAATGATATTGTTCGCTCACGTTTTCAACTAGTTTCAGGTAAGAATTCCTTCAAGATTTGTAAATTTTATAAGATTACAACAGAACTTCAATATAAATGTTGAGCAAAATTTCAACAAAAATAGAAGCATTTTTTACTATGTTATTGTGTTTTTGTTCGAAACACGATAAAATTCTATGAACTAAATTATCTACTGGTACTTGTACGTTGATCTTGATTTGAATCTTTTCATAAACAAATAGAATGAATTTTGAAAATCTTAGAAAAATAAATATTTATGTCCCTTTCACATGTATATAAAAGTTGTTTTGTGATTTGGACTATAGCAATGAGTTCTTCTTTTAAATCTCATAAGAAAAAGAAAATTGAAAATCATTCAATAAAATGTTCATTTGAATTTAGTCATCGTCAAATTTTTTTCGTTAACTAGATAGTTTTAGTCAGCAACACATGTTTCGATTAAAAAAACTGTTCATAGTTTTGATTCTGTTCGAAGAAAAAATATCTTCAAATTGAATTGAAATAAAAGAAACAGTAAAATTTCACCGACTAAAATAAATATGTAAAATAATATTGCATCTTCAAAATTGTTTTTACTATAATTTCTATTTACACAAAGAATTCAAATAGAAGGTTACATTGACATCAGAAATCAAGATATAGAATGACATGATGCATCTCACTGGGTAAGCTGATCAGTATGAAAATCGGAGATCTAAAGATCAATACTCTATGTTTTCATTTTTTTTTATGTACTATTTAGAAGACCTTGCAAAGCAACTCTTAACATCCTGAACGAAAGCTAGTTCAAGTCTACAAAGATCCTATCAAAAAACTTGACAATATCTTTAAGCAAACATAGTCAAATTCTGAAAGAGATGATCGAATATCTCGTTTTTTTAACTTTGAATTATTGAAATCCTGTCAGCATTCCAAAAAAAGCCATGGTTACATACTTCATGCGAGATTTAACTTTTTCCTCAAGGAAAATAAGTGAGTCCTTGCAGGATTCCTAACATATCTATCAAGGATCTGGTGCTGAAATATCAAAGATTCTCCCTGGGATATACACACATGTCTCTCTTATTGAAGATGCAATGAAAAGTAGATTTGATGTCGTTATTAGGTATGCACCCAAAACTTGCTTTGGGTTTTTGATGACTTATGATTCGGCTATTATTGCTATTTTACAAAAAACTCGACCTCAAAATCCAAAACCAAGTTTTGGGTATGACTTTTTGTAAAATAGCAATAATGACCGAATCATAAGTCATCAAAACCTTGTTCAACTCTCAATTTGTAGAGAAAAATTTGTTCTATAAAACTGTGGTCTCAAAAAAATTTCATTCAATTATTTATAATTTTTGTGTCAATTATAATCGATAACAGAATAAACATTCTTCTTGATTTTTTTGCAGAAGTCATAGAGATTTTTTCTTGTGCGACAAAAGATAGTGAATATTTTTTTTTACAAACAATCCGAAAAAAAAACTATTTTATTTATTAACCTACGATGAGTATGACGTATTGCCTATTCTTTAATAGACCGGATCACTTGACAGCGTCTAGACTGGTCGTACACTTTATATGTTCTCTCTTTTAAGAGAAAAGAAGAAATAAATTTTAAAAAAAATGTTCGTTTCTATGATTTTACCGTTTGAAGAAAGTAGTGTTATGTTACTATATAGTTTTCTTCTGCGAAAATATTGTTTTTAGATTGTTTTAGCCAATCGAATGCCAATTTAAAGAAAATGGAATGCGTTTAAAGAAAAAAAAGAGATGGAATCGTTTCATTTCTAGCGAAGCAAAAAGTGAATGATATTTTAACACTTATTCAAAGAATCAAAACACTTGGTCTGTATTGCCACAAGTATAAAGTAGACGACGCTTGATTAGTAACCGAGATTTATCTGTGAAAACTGAGGAAAAACCATAAGAACTCTCTGAGCTGATGAAATTTATTGAACTTAGCAACTTAACAGTACTTCTGTAATCCTGTAACTGGCGCTAGCAGTTCTACCAGATGAACTAAAAGTTTCGAGACATTTTTTCGCAGATGTAATTTCTGTGCTTGTGTGAGTGAGCTCGGTTTATTGGTACAATATTTGACACGATATAGAGAAGATCAAATACAATAGGGAAAGGAAAAGAATAGAACAAAACTTGTAGAAGAATTAGTACATGTCATAGTGAATGAAATAGTATACCAGGAGAGAGAAGAACAACCACATCTATGCATATATATAAGCAAGTTGGAAAATACTAGGAATGACATAAACGAACATATTGGGAAAAGTTCAATATAGAACATATGACAGCACACTAAGAAAAAACCTAATATGTGATGCATGGATATTTCCAACACTTGTGAATATCCTAGAACTCTATACATCAACAGCATATATCTTCACACAAGTACATGATAAAATCTTGGATTTTCTTGTAAAAGATGGACCTTGAAAAAGTTATGTCGGATACTTGCCAGTATAAGAAGAAAAATCATTGGACGATTCATGTACATACACCAAAATATATGCGAAATAGAAAATATTGCAAGATTTTCCCTTCACCCAGTATATATGGAATATACAATTTCGTACTATTTCATATCTTTTTCAGTCATGGGTTTCTCATGGGATAGATACGCCACAATATACTATTTGAGTCAGCTTGCTTTATTTCCTATTATATTTATTCTTCTGAGAATTGTCCTACCGTACGACTTAGTGGGCTGGATTCTAGACACAATATTTTTTCTGAAAGATATTGAAGACAAAGAAACATCAGCTACCAATACAGACCGGAACAATGAAAAGCATTATCCTTCAACTTGGTGTACTTGTACAGAAATATGGAACTGCTTCAAACAAATCTGTTCAAAAACAGACGAAACAGGACAAAACGAAAGTCAAGATCAGGAAGGAAATATTTGCGAACGGTCCTGCTTAAAAAACTGTTCTTATGATTATTTTAAAAGCGTTCGTGGGCCTGCTGACTTGAAAAACAAGATATTGTTTCCTAGTCGCCATGTCGTACTGCAAAAAGCCCAAACTGTATGGTACTGTGGCTGTAAATTAAATACGACTAGAATGAGCGTCTATATATTATTATGTCTATGTATATGGTGTGGATCAATTGCTTTTTTCGAAGGAGTTATATTAGGTTATGCAACGGCTGGTAACGGTGATGATTGTCCAATTCCGAAAAGAGCTACAAGTACAACTGTAATGGATTGTTTCATCTTTAAAGAAAGATTCGATATCTCTCCGAGTGATAAAACATCTCCTGTTCGATGTAATGAAACTACGAAAGTTCTTTTCAATGGTAGTTGGGTGGGATGTTTTGCATGGATTTATTCGCATGTGGAAGTTGTTGAAGTTATAGACGCCTTAGGAATATGCACTGGAATAATAGCGTTCATAGGTAGTGCGATTGCGGTTATCAGTTATTTATGTCAACAACACCGATGGCGTTTAATTTTTGATATTTTAGCTTGTCTAGCTTCTGTATCCATTCCGTTATTTATGAGAGAAATGGGTCATCTTCCATTCGTCACTTACATACTCATAGGATCACTTATTAGTGTCATTATGACTACGCAACATCTTCTGGGTTATGTTCCTTTTCTTACTGGGCTTTGCCTTGCACGTGCGGCCTACAAATCAATAAAAAAATGTCATAAATCAAATGCGATCTCACCAGCTGCACCATCAATTGAAAATCATCATAACTCAAACCCATAATTACAAATCTGTGATTGAATATATTTCTTCTTCGATATGATACCTTCGCTTCCTTTTATTTTCGTTTTAAAATTATCTTTAGTTCTCAGTGTCAAGTTTATTTCTTATTACTTTTATACGTATTATATTTCATTTAACTCTCTTATTTGTCTGTGGAACAAATAATTTAATGTACTGGTTTTTTTGTGTTGTCAAATAAATAGATTGTGTAAAAGAACAAAAGATGCATTTTCGGCCAAATAAATGAAACAGATTGATTAAAATACATAGTAGAGCCATCGAACGACACGCTTTTTCATTTTCAATTGAAAAATAACTGATGAATCAGCACAAACCGATGTAGCATTCGTATCTCTCTATTATATACGGTGCGAATTAGCAAAAAAAGCATTTCTTCAAGTGAAAACTACCTTTTTGATTAATATTATGACTTACAATGGAAGTGTTTGAGGTGATAAGCGAAAAAGTGGGACCTATTCGTGTCAAATGAAAGCACTCATTGAGAAACTAACAAGGTTAAAATATTAGCGGCCCTTGGCTTATCTAGAAGGAGATAGTCAATTTTTATGGTACGCAACATTTGAGTATATAAGAACCATAGTATTATTTACATTAATTTTTCATTCAATCATCTGAGTATTTCAGTGGTAACCTAAAAGAATATTTTTGAAATTTATCAATAGCATTAACATCATAATAATGTCAATGACTTCTGGAGTTTAAGCTGTAATAATATAGATAAAGATTAGCAAACAGCTATTAGAATTTCAAGGTTATCAATAAGCTCGATTTTATTTCAACTGATAACAATATATGATATAATATAGTATTTTAATAAATATGTTACAAATGCAGATGTGGATCTTCAATCAAATGGTAGTAGCAAAAAGTTTTTTTGCACTAAGCACACATTAATAGCGTTCTTTCATTGCACCTGTTAATTGAACAATACAGATTATAAAATTTGAAGCAAACATCTTGCCGTTTTTCTATCGGTCCAATTATCTCATATATTATTCGAGCTTGTACGAATCCATTTTTAATGAGATTTTTAAATTGTGAAGCTGATAATTGATTATGAATAACAGAGTGTATGTTGACGAAATATTGGCAATCACTTGTAGTCATTTCTATTCGATTAATATGAATATAATGTTCGATTTTTTCATTTCGATTAATGTAGCAGAAAATGAGAAAAAATAATTATTAGATAGTATCTTTATTTGTGTTTTCATAATACCAATTGCAAAGAAATGAACAATAGACCACTAAGTGAAGCACCAATGCACTTTTATTTCAAATTATACATTAAAACGATTTTTCAAAACATCATATATATTATTTTTCATCTCTTCAGTACTGAATTTCCATAAGTCATTGACATTATTATGATGTTAATGCTATTGATAAATTTTAAAAACATTCTTTTAGGTTACCACTGAAATACTCAGATGATTGAATGAAAAATTAATGTAAATAATACTATGGTTCTTATATACTCAAATGTTGCGTACCATAAAAATTGACTATCTCCTTCTAGATAAGCCAAGGGCCGCTAATATTTTAACCTTGTTAGTTTTTTCAATGAGAGCTTTCATTTGACACGAATAGGTCCCATTTTTTCGCTTATCACCTCAAATACCTCCATTGTTAGTTAATAATAATATATAATTTTAATGTCTCTTCTTCATTCATTTAAATCAAAATTAACGAGAATATGTAACTTGCATATGTGATGAAAAAATAGTTGTATTCAACACATTAAATATATGTGATGGAATATGTAGCTAATTTAGATTGAAAAGGGGAACTGAATTTATATTCTGTTTTACTTAAAAGAAATCTATCAAAATTAAAATACCTAACTCTTTTCATTGTTTTGTGGCGTTTCTCGAGCTATTCATGCGCTTTTCAGTTAATATTATAGTTAGTCGACATTTCACATGGTTGCACCCACAAACCAGAGCATATGTAATACTTATGCAGAAAATATCAGAAGTACTTCATATCCTAAAAAAAAGTCTCATTTTTCATTAAAAAAATATCCATAATAATTTTTTTTCTAAAAATTCTATCTATTTGGCTCACATTATGGACCATTTTTGACCTCATTGGTAATAGAACTTTTTCAATGTTTTTCTAACCATTTTGTAGAGGAGAAAAAGTTTTACAACGTATGTCAAATTCAATATGGATACTCATACTATGGCTGAATGTCAGCCAATATACTCTCAAAAATTGCCATATTTTTCGTTCAAAAAATGACCACCCATGAACAGTATTTGGCAAACCATCCTATATTAATCCATGCAAACATAATATGTAAATAGGTAATTTCGTTCAACTTTCGACGCTCTATCTTTTGGTATATAACACGAAAAATTTCATTAATTTCTTAGTAACTAAAAATACTCCAAGTTTATGAGCACGAGGTTTGATGATATTCCTTCAATGACCTCGTGAGTGTTTGACAGTAAAATTGAGTTAACTTTTCACTAGCTCTTCGAAATGCGCTAAAAATCTGGATTTGGAGGTTTTCAACGATGCTGAACAAAATGACACTATTAAATCAAAAAAACAGTTTTGACGAGTGCTTCAATATATGGCCTGATACTCGATGGGTTCATGGATCCTCTCTTAAGAAAATAGAAAAGAAATAAAAACACGTATTGATAAATATATAATATCAATAAGAAGAAAAAAAGACAATGATAAATTATTAATAAAATAAAAATATGCAATAACAATAGCCATTATTATAGATCGTTACAAAACAAAACTAGATTTTAGATTGATAAATAGATTGAAGTTACCAATTTAAAAAAACGAATGAACAAAAAATAATTAAATTAATTTGATATAAATCAGTTGAAAATAAAAAATTATTTTTCTATTTCTCAAATAACCATTTAATTAAATCAATACGAATCAATTCTTAGAAAATGGTCATATATTAATACTTATACTCTTGTCAGAGAATACATCTTATAGAAACAATTCGTATCAGTACTCAGTTAAGTACATAAAAAGTATAAATACATATGAAAATAATTGAGTAATTATTCGAATTTGATGATTAATTTGACTAGGATAGCTTTTCAATATAGATCATCAACATACCAAATGTTTCTTGTTCAAAATAAAACAGTAAACATATACTTAAAATAATTTGAAATAAGACTCTGTAAAACTTAATATTATTTTTATCCTATTATTTTGAAAATCTAAATTATTATTTCAATTAATTTCAACAAAATTTAGGTCTATATGTTTTTTTTATATTTATCTTATATGATGTAAAAAAAAATGAATGTTCAGTTGTTACATCAAAGGATGATCAAGTACATGAATCAATTGAAATATCGTCGAATAAATCTATAATGGTTTGATGAATTTCTTATTTATTCATAAATATTACTTTCATAAAAGATATTCATGTAAAAATAATATTTTTTCATTCAGTTTGTCTCTTGTCTGGAACTGTTTAAATAAAAAAAATATTTTTTTAAAGATTGTATGATATAAAGAAATCTTTATTTGAATAACTAAAACCTATCGCAAAATAATTTCCATATTTTTATACTATGTTTATATGAAATCTTCTAAACCTAAATACATTTATTTTCATTGGTAAATAATATTGACTGACATCTTGGGAAAAAAATGAATAATGCATTATCAACTATGTCTATATGAAAAGGAAAAAAAAACAAAAATTTCCTCATCACATCCCAAGTAGAACGAAGACAAATAAGACTGAGCACACAGAAATAAACATCTTACAAGGTTTTAGTACTGATAATTTATGCTAACATATTTAAGCATACAAATCTTTTGTTTTTTTTATGTAGATTTCAAAATTAATCAATTAATGTATTAAGAATGAAAAATGAAAAATTATATTAAAATATATTCTTAAAAGATTTTTAATATTAACTGATATGAAAATCTCTTCTATTTTAGATAAACAATACGTTTTTCTTTATTTAGATTAACAACTAAAAATGACATAACTTATTGTGACATTTAGTGATGTTCAAAATTGATCATACACACTTCACACAGAAATAGATGAAAATAATACGATTGTCTGTTTCTATTTCATCTTTTCTAAAGTCTCCTAACAAAGTTCTACTAGATGTCACTTGAAAAAACATATTGAGAATATTTGTTTTTTTTTCTTCAAAAGGATGAAATAGAAATCAGTTAATCATATAATTTTCATTGATTTTATCTTAGTTTCATACTAGTCTATCTAATTTACTTTTTAGTATAACTGTTCAATTAATCTTCGACACATTAATAATTGAACATATAACATCTATTAAGCAATATCTGTAGAAAGTGATATGTTATTGTTGATGTTAATCATATGTTAAAGAGAATATTTCATCTATTTTATTTAGATTGTATAATGGAAGATATTTTACGATCCCATAGAGACAGAGATAGATTTTCTTCTTATTCAAAACCAATCGAGGAAAAATTTACTGCTCCGAATATTACTTGGGAACATATTTGGTCATATAATGAAATACGAGACGGTCTGTTAAAATCTGAGTTTATTAAAATTCCAAATGAAATAATGTTACGTATATTTAAACCTCTTTGTGTACATGATTTATGTAATGTTTCATTGGTTTGTCGACGGTTTAAAATGATTGTTGATCAAGATGAAATTTGGGAATTAAAATGCAGCAGTAAATTCTATTTCTTTTTTTTTTGCTGATGGTATATTAATTCAAAATATATTAAATAGCATCTACAAGATTATATTCAAAATCAGTCAAGCATATATATATGAATTGGATATATACGAAGTGTTTACGTAATGCACAATTAAAGAGAAGTCGTAATCACTATCGACTTGCATGTTTGATGCGGACACAAATAATATTAGAATATCCAATTCGACCAATTGGTAAGCATCAGTTTGAAGTTATTGGTGGCTTTCATCAACATCCAAACTCATCATCATCAATGTAAGAATAAATTTTTATTTTTCTATTATTGAATACTTGTATTGATCAATCTTTAACATAATATTGATACTTAATGATATAATCTTCCGATTATTTAGGACTATTAATTTGTCAGTTGATATTGAAAAAACAGCTCGTGAACTGATAAAACTTTTAGAAAAAGCATCTATATTTTATTTACAATGGGAAGAATCAATTATTTTAAAACAAATGATAATAAGATATTATAGATTTATGCAATTAAAAGCATTTTATCCATCAAATATATTACTTGTTCCAACATTGGATATTGAGATTGTTTGGCAAACACATATTTTACGACCAGAAATTTATCAATCTGATTGTCTTCGCTTATTTCATCGAGTTATTAATCATTCATTATTGATATCTAATATTGAAAAGCACTTAAAAGAACAAGCATTTCGAGATACTTGTTATTTATATGAGCAAAAATTCAATGAACAATATTGTCCATTACCATTAAACAAAGAAACAAATAATATTATGATCAATTCATCTAATTATCGGTTCGATTCAAATAAGGATGAAGATCCAACATATTCTTATTGGGATACGACTCAATTTGAATTTTCATCTGATTTACCTAAAAATTATGAAAATCCTTTTTCATTTACTGAAGGTGATTTAATTATGGATAATAAATGGTTAGATTTATGTAAAGAATTTATGTCAAATGCATTCGTACAGGCTGGTGTTGGTAAATACTATCATAATATATCGAAAGGAATTGATTTAGAATCTAAGGCAATGAAAAAACTCAAGAAATCATATGAACGATTTTTATACATGGCAGCTAAATATCCATTGAATGGTGGAAATGGTTTTATACCACCAACATATGCTGTAAACTAGTTAACATTAGAAAAATATTCTCTATAATTAGTTAGAATTTTTTTGTCTAGATCGACATTATGTGGCATTCACATATGGAAGAACCTTTGAATTATGCATCTGATTGTATTCGACTTGTTGGCTATGTTATTTATCATGATCCATGGCCAATGATCGAAGATGACAAAATGAAAGAAGAACAGTATCAAGCGAATAAAATTTGGAAAAATGAATTTGAAGCTGATATTATGACAGATCATTTATTGAATACAATTGATGATGACTTCGATTGGAATAATTAACATATTCTATACGTTAAACCTTTCCGTTTTATTTAATCATGAACAAAATTTCATTTTAACCCTTTACTCCTTCCCCTCCCTTGGTCACTGGAATGGCTATTTGTAGAACACGATTGAAGAAAATAAAGGAAGCATGAAATTCAAAAACTCTAAGAGCAATTCTTGTAATAAACTTCATCGTCTGTCGACTAGTAAAAAAAATATTTTTTTCACCACGATAATTCCGAGATATACGACTTATAAAATCGATGATTTTCAAAAAATATAAAAAAATAGAATTTTTTTGGTAAAATTCTTTTTCCATCTCTAGACAATATATTGAAAAGAATTAGGTAGGCAAGATGTGGTAAAGCAGTGAATGATCACTGGAGGATTTCCAGAAAATCAACCCTTAGCTTTTGGTCGTCTACAACCCGAGAATGATGTTTTGTTTAAACTACGGAAAATTATAGAGCGAACAATTCTCTATAAAATAAAATGTCTTCGAGCTCTCTACGATATTTTTTGACCGAGCTACATCGGTATTACGAAAAGGTCACTAGATTTTTTCCAAAGTGATCCCCCTATTCCCCTCAAGAAACTGCCCTAAAACTCAAGTGTGCGTTTGATCGGTCTTACCGTACTTTTAGCATATTGCAAGCACCCATACTCTATTCCAATGGTTATTTTATCAGTAGCTCTTCTGAAACCGCTATGGAGGGTAAAAGATTAGTCGCAAAAACATTTTTTAAACTTTTTATTTTATTTTAACTCAAAATAGCTATATAAAGTAATGCATTCGATATTGGATCGAAAATCTGCTTTCTTGGTGCTACAATAAGCACGTCTTCTTTTTGCTGTCACAGGCAATTGCACTTCATTGTCAAAATTAAAGACAATTTTTGGTGATGGTAGTTAAAAATTCTTTTCGGAAAGAGGTCTTCCACGACTTATTCGTTCACTGCCAGAGCAGAGAGACCTCGCCAGTGAAATTATATAGTTTAAATATGGTAACTTATCTTGAGCTAACTGATTATAAAAGATGAATGAATTGAAAATAGATGCATTTACAAGATAAATAAATATTCGCAGTCAGTTCCTTTTAGATTTGAAATCGAGATTGTAGCACAACATTCGTTGGCTAAGTTGGTCAACTTCATGTGAAAGCTGATTATAATCTTTTACTGCTTTCAAACAGTCGATTGTAATACGTTGACCACTTTTTAAATGACGGGAAATCAGAACAACTTCGTTGTCTTTATGGTAATTTGAAGCCAAAAAAAATACCTGTTTGCTGTCCATTCATATGAAGACAATGCTGTTCGATGTAATCATTGACTTGTAATCTTCGCGTTCCATTTTGTTTTTCTTGGCAAAGCCCGACTGAATACCCGCTCGATCTAGTCTGATAGTTCAACACGCTTTTATGTTCTATGACTTCAACTTTTCTAATAATCTGAGAGAAGTGAAAAAGTTATCGAAATATAGATGTTTCCCTTGGAAATTATGACCAGAGATAAGATCAAAAACAACATGTTCGCCTAGAAGTGTTTCTTTTCCGTAGGTTTCCTGTTTTCCTAAATAATTTTGATAGTTGAGTAAATGACCGGTGATTAGATCACATAAATACCAAACTTTATAACCTCTTTTTATTGGTTTTAGAGGCAAGTATTGCTTGAGACTTGATCTTTTCTTAAATTTTATTATACTGTTGTCGACTGTATCATAGCGGGCAAAGTTATAATTTTTTTAAAAATTTCTCCGTGAAATTTTTAACTTTGTAAATTTTACTGTAGTCTTTAGATTCTCATTTTGGTTTCAATGAGTTATCAACCAAATGTAAATTATAAAAAATTTGAAGAAAGCGATCTCTTGACATGATCAAAGAAATAAATGTATTATGGAGCACCATATCTTTACTTCAATAAAGTTTTATATTTGGTAAATTTTTGATGCCTATTAGAATAATCAACCCGAGAAACGATGCAATATCTTTTTTGCTCACATCCTTCCAGTTACTGGTTTTCTTCTGATTGTTACTTCGTTTCTTTTCTTTTCCATAAATGTTTGTTTGATCAGTAACCAGTTTTAGAATTTCTTCCGTAAAGAAAGGTTCTAAAGACTGAAACTGGAGTTCACTCTTTGAGAGAAATTGAGGTAAAGCTGCCATCTGTGATATTACTTTCATTCATTGAATTCAGCTCCTCTGCATATACATCCAAATATTCATCAGAAAGTTCAAGGTTATCCAAGAGTTATCGGCTAGTTCATCGCAGTCGAAATTAAAGTCACTCTCGCTGGTATCATCGCTGACATATGAATTATAAGACTCGTCATTGACTTCATTATTTCTATAAAATTCCATTTTTTTAGTTTTAATTGTAAAAATGGTATAAAGAAATAAAGAGTACAAGTTCGCAACAGAAATGATATCCTTTGCTAATTCACGAACAACGTAAATTTGTTAATGAAAACGAAAGTATATATATATATATATGCTTAATAAAGGATGGGAACATTCTCGAAAAATAAAAGATCAAAAGAGAAGAGAGAAATTATGATATCACTATATCTTAGCAGCAAGAACAAAGGATATTTGAAAGAATTTATATGAGAGAAGAAAAGAAAAGTATGAGAAGAAACATGCAGCTGTTTATGACCTTAATGATCTTACATATTTAATAGTTTAATGTAAACTAAACACTATTTTCTTTGCTGAAAAATAGGTGGTCCTCAAAAGATTATTTTAATTTTGACTGTGGCATGACCAGTCCGGAATCTTTGGCTGTTATGAAATTCTTTCTAAGTCACATAATTGAAGAGCGACATTATAAGTCCACAGTCCAGTCTTTTTTGTTCGTGAGAGACTCGTCTAAAACTGATCTGAAGTCGGTTGACACAGGACATTGTTGGCTATAGTATGTAGACTTGTCCTAGACAAGGACTTTTGAGACAAAGACTAGAGGGTGTGGTTTTGTGTGTACTAGACGAATCTAGACTAGTCCAAATGGAGACATGCAAGGATGAAGACTATATTGGAACATGCGTGCAATGTATTACTTTCCCATCATTTAGACCATTGAGTTATACGACTAAATTATAAACATTTACATGTTCATTCTCATGATAAAATGCTATTTAATGCAGTTTTACTCAAAGCTTTTTATGTTAACATTTAAATAAAAAATTATTTTTTTTACAGAATACGATATTATTTGGACAATATAAATCAAAAAAAAACTATTTATATTCGAAAGAACTTACCCTTTTTCATAGGATGGTTTAGTTTTAACTATAGTACATCTAACAATGTTAAAACATAAATATTAACATTCCTCTCTATGCAATAAAAAATTTTCATTATACTTGCTCTTGAACAGTCGAAAAAGTTCTAAAAGTTTCCATACTAAGGGTATATAAATATCTTTCGAAAAACAACATAACTATGGATATGGATCTGGATCTGGATCTCGAATTAGAATTGAGAATATCTCATAGAGAGCTTCGAGTACTTCTGCTTCATGAATTTCGTTTGGATGACAAAATAACGGAAGCAGCAAGCAATCTATGCAGCACACTTGATAAGGATGTACTCTCGATCTGCACAACACAACATTGATTCCATCGGTTCAAGAACAGTAACTTTGAACTTGACGATTTGCCTCATTTCGGAAGGCCATCAGAGGTGGATATAGCTTTTTTAAAGTAGCTTACCGAAGAAGATCTTAGGATGACTACACGGTATTTTGCAAAGCGACTTGAATAGTTTCATACTGTAGTGAAAACGTATCTGGGCGAATTAAGAAAAACTGTAGGAGAATCAGATGAAAATTCATTTTTTTCGTAATAACGCCAGACCTCAGATTGCAAACTCAGCACGTGAAAAATTATTGAAGTTTGGTTCGATTACACTTCTACATTTGTCTTACTCTCCAGACCTGCTCTCAATAGATTACCATTCGTTTCGTTCATCTTTCTCATTATTTGGATGAGAACCTCAAAACGGATGTTGCCAACTTCTTCGACTAAAAATCATAAGACTTCTACGTAGGTAGAATCCTTTCTCTATTAGAGCGTTGGCAACCAGTCACAGACAGTAATGGAGTATACATTGTTGAAAACTAGTAGTATTCTTGAAGTTAAAAAATAAAAATTAATTACTGAGAAGCAATAGTGAAACTAACATATTGATTGGCATGTAGGAAATATAGGCGTATTTGATTCTCGTTAGATTTATCTTCTGATTTTTCAGCTTGCATATGTACCATATATTGTTTGTTCTCTTTTTTTCTTCCTTTTCTCACATGGAGACCGATTAGTTTTTCTTTCTTTGAATTATTTTCTTTTTCTTGTCCTCCTTTTTAATGCTAATGTGCTTTCGCTTTCTCTCCTTTTTTTTTGCTTCTAATATCGAATGTGCATGAATCGACATTTTTTTGATCAATGGAAAGATGTGTTACAAACATGTGACTCACATACTTTAACATTGCGACACATTTATATTTGGTTTCTTGTTCTTTTTTTATCGTTTTTTTCTTGTATGTGTATAAGGTCACTTATATAAAAGTGAATGTAGAAAGTAGTCAAATAAAAAAACTTTTTATAAAATGATTTCATATGAAAAATGAGATACTATTCTCATTTTACGAAATTTGAAAAGTTCCGTATTCTTAGCATCATCAACTTTCTAATATTTAGTAACAAATCTTCTTTTTTTTTAGAGGATATCCAGTAAGATTAAATTAAACAGAAAAATTTAACCAACCAATTAGCAAGCAAGAGCTGCTGATCAAATAAAAACCCATTAGTTTCCAATAATACGAGAAAGTAAGTCTAAAATTTAACTAAATGTAAAGAATAATGAAATTATATTCTATCATCAGACTAGAAAAACGATAATGGAAAAAAATACAACTGAAACGAAAATTCTATTAGCATTTTGTTTGAATATTGCAGCAGGATTATCAACATGTATTGGAGGATTTGTAATTTTCAATAAAAAATTAGTACATCTTGCTAATCCATCCAGTCTAGGTGTTACATTTGGAATAGCTGCTGGAGTAATGATTTTTATTGCATTAGCGGAAATCTTTGGAGAAAGCGTGAACGGATTTCAAGAAGGACTTAGTGGAAAAGATGAAAAAGCCTGTGATAGCATATGTAAAGCAAATAGCAAAGTATTTGCAACAGTATGTTTTATTATTGGTGCTGGAATAATTCTTTTAATCGATTCTATTATTCATAAAATATCTCCTGATGCTGATCATGAACTGAATATAGACAAAATAAATGCTTTTCGTCAAACGTTTTCTCAACTTGATTCAGAACATGAGTCAGATTCCGTTGAAACACAAATCCTACGTAGTAAAAAGAAAAATTTTACAGATGTGACAACCAAACTAACATTAAATCGAATGGGTATATTGACTGCATTAGCAATTGCAATTCATAATCTTCCAGAAGGTGTTACAACTTATACAGGAGCTATGAAGGATACAAAATTGGGTGTGGCATTAGCCATTGCTATTGCCTTACATAATATACCAGAAGGTATTGCAGTAGCAACACCAGTATATTTTGCTACAGGATCCAAACTCAAAGCTTTTCGTTGGACATTCATATCTGCTCTTGCTGAACCTTTGGGAGGAATTATTGGTTGGTTGATTGCGGGTGATGGATTAAATGCCAATATAAATGGAATTATGTTTGGCTTAGTTGTTGGTATGATGGTAACGATTTCTATTAAAGAATTAATTCCAACAGCACATCATTTTTGTTTATCAAAAGATAAAGTTACTTATTCCATACTTTTTGGAATGTGTGTAATGGCATTTAGTTTGATCCTGCTTGATTATGCAGGTGTCTAAATACACTACTTTTCTGTACTTCTTTCTAATAGGTGAAATACACTAAATCTGAATTCCAATTTTTCATTTTGTCATTCCACAGTAAAAGATACACCATTATAAAATAGTGAGAGAAATTGAGTCCGGGTTACATATTCTCTTTACGAGAACTACTAGAAAAGTTTCCGAACTGCTTTTATTAAAACACATTGAGAAGCGTTTTTGTTCTTAGCTTTTAATCTGTATGCCCTTGGAACAATGCTCCATCTATAGACATCATAATCATTAACAAATGAAATTCTTTTGCGTAAATGTAACGATTGTCGTCAGATCACCTTTTTTACACTGATAGTGAATGGAAAGCTTGAATATCGTTCAGTAATAAAGTTTCTTATTTTGAGAGGACAATCTCCATCTAATATTTATAAACGTATGATGGTAGATTATGACGAACATACTCCATCACGTACAACAGTTTTTGAATGGGTTCCTCGTTTTAAAGATGGACAATTAAATGTCAAAGAAAATCCTAGACGTTGTTGACCAACAACTGCAGTGAACGATCAAACTATTAAAGCTATTGAAAGTCTAATCAACAAAAATCATTGAATTGCAATTCAGCAAATAATATGGGCCTTAAGTATTTTAACCGACACGGTATATAGTATTATAGATGATCAATTACATATGACAAAAGTTTCTTCAAGATCAGTACCACATTCACTAACACTTGATCAAAGACATGAACATGTTCAATCATGCCAAGAGCTTTTGGCTCGTTATTCAACTGAAGGAAACGACTTTCTTTTTCGACTTATAACTGATGATGAATTCAAGGTTACCATCTCTTCTGCTTTTCTACATTTTATTGTTTTTAATGTTTTTCTGGAAATTTTCACGTTCTACTGGTGCGGTTCTTGAAAATATATCGGTTAAGATTGCGATAAAAACGTACTTTCTGATATTATTTTTTTTACCTATATTCTCTTCTAAAACAACATCGATTTTCTTTTCAATATGTAACGTGTCACTCTGACCCTACCTTTTGTTTGCATTTTCTTTTCCGTCGATTTCAATTTCGTTTCCAACTAAGATCATACCAAAAGTATCCACAGGGAAATTTTTTGTACCCTGCCCTGCTCTGCTTCACCCTGTTGGAAAAAGGTATAAAAGAAAGAGCGAACTCTCCCCTGTTATATTGGGAGAAAAAGAAGGGAGAACAGGATGCTTTGCAAAGATGATAGACTGTTTTAATTTTACTTTACAATCGGTCTCAAAACCAACAAGATTTGTACATTTTATCAAAAAACATTGTTTTTTATCTAAAGACATGTTACAATAATAATAATTGACCGTTCAACTCACAAGATACATGGCTATCAGCAAAAGTTCTACAAATTGTCTTGAACTACTGGAAGATCCGTAACAACACGCATAAAAAACATTGAATGCAACTAATGGATCTGTTAATACTTTCATATTCGTTGTTTTTATTTTTCACACCTACATTTCCAAATGAACACCATCATGCCCGTGTAAAAACGGTGAACAAATTTCATTTATAAATACTTTTCATATTAATTAAGTAAAATAAAATGAATTTTAAAATTTTTTTTTCACTTTACATAGTATTTTAGAATACTTTTTCCACTTATCAACGTACTTTGTAGCACTTTTGGTAGCCTCGAAGTATGCTTTATCAATTTTTTTGAACTTTTTCAAGTACTTAATAATACATTATAGTCAAAAAGCATGAAAAACACTTACATAGGTTCACTTATAAATACTATACGCTGTCAAAAACCAACTATTGAAAGCATTTAATAGTCATTTTTTT
>JAJEKB010021580.1:280410-330036 GCA_022393335.1 Macrotrachela quadricornifera | reverse complement strand
TATATTGATTAAATTTATAAATAAATAATCGAAATAATATTACTCAATACTTGAATATTTAATCAACTGTCATAATCGTAAATTTCGATTGTTTGTAAAGTGTTTATTATTGAATTGGTTTGCAATTTATCAAAATGTTATATAATATAGCATTTTCTTGTTTCTCTTCTATCTTATATATCTTTTTTTCATTAGATTGATTTTCATTATACATTAACAGTAATAAAAACCTTTTAATATAAAAGCAAAGTTAATTAGATATCTCTTTAAAATTTTTTGATACTTACTAGGTTTTTAAGCCTCGTCATCTACAAAATGTCGTTGGATTACTTCTAGAAAAAACGTGACCGTTTTCAATTGATGAAATAATTTGATGTAAATTTTATCTACAAAGAACGAAAACTTTAGTAATATTAAATAGTATTTTCATACCTTTTCGTAACTTCAATTTTGTTTTGAATATATGATTCATAAACTATACATAGAAGTCGAAATCTAGTTGTTCATCAAATCTGGCCAATAATATCGTGTTAAACTAATTTCTTTTTTAGATATAGGCGACGCTATTTTTTATTTCGCAAAATGATTGTGGAATATTTGATTCATTCCTTATTATATTTCAATTTTTTTTTCTACCAATAAAATACTTTCATAATTAACAGTATTCCTATTTGCACTACTTTACCAAGATTACTCAGTTTAACCTATCGCGCTTGCTTCTTTGATATAATATAATTAATTATTTATATGAATTGCAAACCGATGCTTTACTATATCATTAAAATATTTAAAAAGTGAAACAAAAACATTCTTTACATTGAACTAATCATGATACAAAACAATAGTGGTATGTTATATGATTTAAGTGTCTAATAAATTAATGATCGCAATGACCCGCACAGAATGCGCTTCCTCATTTACTTTAAATTTTCTTTTATTTACCAATGAACTTCTCGATTATTTCTATGATTCAGTAGAATAATAATATATCCATTAATAATAAATTGTGTTTTGTAAACGTTACGTATATATAAATAATTTAGTTTAAATAATGTATCTGTTTTTTTTCTTTTTTTGCTTTAATAGGATAGAATCCGTTTTGCCTATACATAGTTTATATAAATATAATAATTGACACAAAAGCTGTATTCCAGTACATGTGTAAAAAGACAATTTAAAAAATCTTATTTCAAAACTAAATGAGAATAGTAATAACGATATTTAATGTATTCCTGCAAACGTTTGAGAAGCAAAGTGAACCTTTGAGAAGGAGTTCAGAAACTCGAAGATTTTTGTTAATCGAATTCATTACTAAAGTTAGGAACAAAGAATTATTGTTTTACGAATGTTTGAGATAGAAAATAAACGTTTGAAAAGAAAATAAAAAAATAACGAATCCTAATGCAAATAAATTAATTACGAAGGTTAGGAAGAATTAAACGTAGTTTTACAAATGTTTGATATGAAAAATGAATGTTTGAGAAGCGTATACGAAAATACAGAAACTCTAGTAGATCATATTCATTACGAACATTAGGAAGAATTAAAAGCACTTTTACTACCAACGTTTGAGGTAAAGATTGAACCTTTGAGAAGAAAATCAAAAAGTAAGCAATTTCGATAAATGAATTACAAACGTTAAGTAGACCTAAAGATAGTTTCACGAACATTAGAGATGTAAAACGAATCTTTGACAAAGAAATCAAAAATTTGACTGAATAAAATAATCACCAAGGTTAGCAAAATTTTGATGTAGTTTTACGAACGTTTGAGGCATAAAATAAACCTTTGAGAGGGATATCAATATTTTGAATATTTCAGTCAGTTGAATTTATTACGAAGGTTAGAAAACATTTAATCTACTCTTACGTATGGTTGAGATATAAAATGAGCTTTAGAAAAGTCATTAAAAAAACCAGAGGTTTTCATCTTTCATTGCAATCATCGATTAATCAGACTTACTCATATGACTTATATTAACATACCACTACAAAAAAAGATTTATTTTCTTTTGAAGGAGAAAAGAAAATTTTGTAAACAAATATTGTTTACGGTAATAAAGACTACGGCACTAAATCCTGCAATCCCTATGATATTTGGACTTAGTCATCATACATCATTAATATATAAATGGTAGAAAAACACAATTTTTTCTCTTAGCTTTTCCTATTAAAAACATTTCATCCATAACTTAGTAGATTTATTATAGGAAAAATCATTTTTAGTTTATAGATGTTTTTTTATTTTAGATAAATTTCAATTAGTTTTGTTGTCTTTATTGATCAATGAAATAGATCATATATATTTACTCTTTTTTTTTCTTAGTTAAATGATATAACAACATCAATAAAAATAAAACTTCTTAAAATCTTCATTATTGATGACCGGAAAAACGTAAACGACATTCATCTACTAAATTTTGTTCAATACGTTTAAATAATGGACGAGCTTGTCCAACTGTATGACCAGCTGGTAAATAACAATGAAAAGCATTATCTAATGCATAAACAGATTCATGAATATTAAGTTGTCGTCGGATTTCATCCGATGTTGTTGGCATAAATGGTTGAAGAACCAATGATAATAAATAAACAAGATTTAATGCAAGTGCTATACTTATTTCAGCATCTTTTCTGAAATAATAATATTATTTAATATTTAAAAAAAAATCGAATAATGAAAATAAATATACATACCGATCTTCATCAGAACCTTTATATTTTGCCCATGGTTGTTTTAATTGTAAATATTGATTACCATAACGAGACATGCGTAAAACACATTCAAGACCATCACGAAGTCTTAAAAATAAAATATTCTATTTAAAACTAAATAGAACATTAAAATTTACCTTGTTTTATCCATAGCTTCTAAATAAGCATTTAATTCATGAGTAACTTGTGCAACAAATAATTGATCCAATTGTGTTTCCAATTTATCAACATTACTAATTTTACCAGCAAAATTCTTTTCACAAAAGACAATAACTCTAAAACAAAAAAGAAGAATTAATGTAAATTTTAAAAAATGAATTCATCTAACCGATTAATAAAATTGCCAAGTTTATCCAATAATATTGAATTATTTTTTGACATTAAATCAGTCCATGAAAAGTCACTATCCTAAAGTTATTTCTAATTATTTATTCAATTTCAAATCATCTATTTACTTTAGTTTCTGGTCGAACATATAAAAGATAAAATCTCCAAATATCTGATGGTATTTCTGTATCTTTAGCATGATCACCAAATACACCAATACCACGACTTTTTGAAAATTTTAAACCTTCATAATTAAGATAATCTAAAACAAAAAGAAGTAGAGATATGTTAGAAAAATTTGATAACTAATCAATATTAACCTATGCCAGAAAGATGATTAACTACTGTATAATTATCTTGTGTCCCCAAAAGACATGCCGGAAAGATAACTGAATGAAATGGTACATTATCTTTAGCCATAAATTGAAATAATTCAACCTAAAATTAAATTAAATACGTTTATATCTTTGTTTTTCTTTTCTAAATAATAAATTTTACTTTATCTGGTTGTTTCCACCATTGTTCCCAATCATCGGTATAATTTGCTGTAATTGATATATAACCAATTGGTGCATCAAACCATACATAAAATACCTTTATAAAATTATAATTATTGTTGTTATTATTATTATAATTAAGATAAAATGAATTGATTTTACTTTATCTGTATAACCTTCTAAAGGTACCGGCGTTCCCCATTTAAGATCTCGTGTAATACATCGGGGTTTAAGACCTTCATTAAGCCAAGCATCAGTAATTGTAGCGGCTGTATTTGTCCAATGACCGGTACTATTTGATTTTTCAAACCATGTTCGAACATCAGGTTGCAGCTAAATGAAAAATTTCAAAAATGAATATAATATTCTAATCAATAAATATTATACATAGTTTCATAATATTATTCGAATAAACATTTTAATTTGATTTTCAACATTACTATCATAGTCTTTGTTCACAAAGGAGATATTCAAGTGTTAACTCGAGTAACTGATAATTCAATAAGATTTTTAAAAGAAAAGTATATTTCCATATATTGATTAGACTTTATTATTGAATGTTTATTTTTTCAGCAGATAGATGAATCGACTAAGTTTTTATTTATATGGATAAATGTAAAATGTACTTTTCATAGAATGTCGCTATTAAATTAAATGCTAAAGTTTAATCTATTGCTTATTTCTACTACAAATTATGCAGCAGTTTGTTTTTGATTATTTTAATGTTGAGCATTTTTGAAACTTTTAAATAAGCTAAATCGTGGAGAATCGTTCCATAAAAGTAATCTAGTGACGTCAGATCAAAAGAATGTGATTCCGTCCATTGATTATTGAACATTTCATTTAACTAGATATGCAGAGAGGACTATCAAAAATCTTTATAATAAATTTTGACATGGACTTGGTACATTATTCTATATGACATATTCTTCAATGTAATTCTCTTCTGGATGAAGGAAACATTCAATGATCATTGAACTAAATTTTATTGCGTTCATCATCACTCTATTCGCTATTCGGAATGGCACTGGTTCGAGTCTTTTTCCAACTAGAGTAAATTGAACTAAAGCAAAATTTACAATAGACTAGCGAATGTACAGAGTATCTTGTAAGTAACGATTAGGTTATAGATGTATATAAATGAACTAGCAGCAATCAAGCTTAATACAAAATATCTCTATTTGAAAGTGAAGGCTGTCTATATTATTCCGAAAACTAAATTTTGTTGTATAAACAGTATCACAGACATATAATACCGTGTCAATGCGATTTATAAAGATCAATTTTTAAGTATATTTTTCGGTTTAGAAAGGGTTTAGACTCAAAGACGACCGAGGCATTAGGCTTGAGAAGGTCCAATATTTGAGAAAATTTTAGGATCCCATTCTAAGCCAAACTGAATGTCCCAAATGTTATGAACAAAGTTTATTTTGCATGCACAAATGCTAAAATTATGAATTTTTTAAAATCCATTGTCGACACTCTCTACAAAAACTGTTACAAAAAATCCCATTGGTTTCTATTAATAAATTTTTAGAAGACTAAAAAAAAGATGTATTAAAGGTTTCTACCTCTCATTATCCAAAAAAATAAGAAGCATATTGAAAATAAAATCTAGATTGCTTTGAAAGATGTCCCATTAAGTTCTTTATAATGTTCAGAGAAACGGTGTCCTTTGACTATTGTAAGCGATTTTTTCGGAATTGTTCTTTGAATCTCGGTATTCATTTTATCGTCAAACGAAAATAATTAATGCGAAGACGGTTGTCTGACTGAGGATGACAGCAGACAAGGTTTCGAACGAGCACTAACTGAAGATCGAGTCTTACTCTTCTGAATGATGAAATTTTTTAGGGTAGTTAAATTTTGTCCTTTGCTATCATATAGATAAATTTCATGGTTTAAAAAAAATTAGTAAATCCAAAAAAATGAATTCCATGACACTCTCAAATTCAGAAGTGCATCATTTGAAAAAAAATTCAAGGCTATATGATTTATCTATGCAAAGACATATACTTTCTCTTCTCGCTTTCGTTATCGTCTCTGAAGTTTTGAGTCTCCCCTAGATTAAAATCGTTTCACCGCCTCTGGCTTAGATGTAATATGCGTCAGTTTGAATAGAAGAGTCAAATTTATCAACAATACAGAAAAGATAAAACGTGATGGATAATTACAAAGTAATTGTGAAAGATTTAGACGAGTTGATTTCATCTCTGTTCGATATCGTTGAAATATTTTTGTGTAGATCATGTCAGATCAAATATTTATAAACTAAATTTTTAAAATTTAGCTAATTTACAGACTATAACAATGCAAAAAAAATTACAACAATCAGATGGACACTGTTGCATAATTTTTTGTAGAAATCAATATAGAAGGTTAAATTATTGTATTTTACTAAAACATGATATCCTTGTAACTTTACTTATCATGTATAAAAAGCATAAGATAATAAAGTTGAATCAATAATGAGGTTATATGGAAGTGATATAAACCATCTGAAGCGACTAATCAATGGCTGATGCAACTTCAGCTAATAAATTTCATCTTGATATAGATCGAAAATCTTCTTTCTCAATTCATTTGAACTAATTCATTTTAAGAAAATATTTCTTACTCTTGGTAAATCAAGAAATAGATGATCAGATGTTTTTATTTGTGGTGTACTACGACAAATTTGACATTTTGGATCAATTAAGTCAACAGCATTAATTAATTGTCCACATTTATCACATTGATCACCACGAGCATCATTAAATTTGCATACTAAATCAGGACATATACCAGCTACGTAACGATCAGCTAAAAACCTTTAAAATAAATAAATATATTTTAAGACAAATAAAAATTAATACAGATTTTTTACCGTTGACAAGTATCACAATATAATTGTTCAACACTTTGTCTAAGAACGAGATCTCGATTATATAATTTCCAAAAAATATCTTGACAAATTCTAAAATTAATATTTTATTAATCTTTAATAAGAAAAATAATTTTGTTCTTGGTTTTTCTTTTTGATAATAATCTTACTCAGTTTGTTTTTTTGTTGATGTTCGTCCAAAAAAATCGAATTCCAATTGAAACCATTTATAAATTTTTGTATGTAAATCAAAATATTTATCACAAATTTCACGTGGTGTACATTTTTCTTCTAATGCTTTTGTTTCAGTTGCTGTACCATATTCATCAGTACCACAAATATATAAAGTATTGTAATTTCTCAAACGACAATATCTAAAATTTAATATTAATAATAAACAATTTTATAAATGTAAAATCATTGATCTTACCGAGCAAATACATCCGCACTTAATAAAGATCCAATAAGATTACCTAAATGAGGAACATTATTCACATAAGGTAAAGCACTTGTTATTAGAACATTTCGAACACCAGCTTTTGGTGTACTATGAAGAAAATAAATGAATATTCGATATATAATAATTTTTGAAATATTTTACATTTTTTCATCAGGTTTTGATTTATTAAGAGTTGATGGTTTTTTTGACCATTGATCTAAAGCCTTTTCAACTTCTTCTGGTGTTCGATTAAAATGAAGCTCTTCCAGTGGTGCTTCTGCAGTAGCTTGTGATTTTTCCTGTTTAGGCTTTTTTTTTGGTTGAACCGCTTTTTCTGTAGTTGTAACACCGGTTGCTTGTGCTGTTACAGCAGTAGTTGATTCTTCAACGTTTAAATTTTGTAAATTAATATCGTCTGCACTATTTGATGCTGCCATAATCTAAAATAATTTATACTAGCGGTAGTACCCGGCGTTGCTCGGAAAATCTCCATACTGGAAACTTATCATGTCAGAAAACCACAGAAGATGTATAGAAGGCTTTATTAAAACATTTTCATCTATTATTACTACATATCCCGCCGTGCATACACTTATATTCATTTTTAAATCGGATAATTCAGCAAATAGTGTGGGGGCATAACAGTCTTTCTCTTCACTCATGCGTATTTCCATATTTTATACAAATACAGGTGGATATTCTAACAATGGCAGCATATGTCCCGAAGTTTTTAAAAACTGGGGAAAATTGTAATGTATCATAACCTGTTGTGAAATTTCAGCCCAATCCTCTCGCCAATCATCCTGATCCCTTTTGACCTTCGTCGAGACCTAAGAGTATGCCATGAAAAGTTTGGCAGCCTCAACCCGTGCAATGTCCAAATGCATAAAAAACAGATAGGCAGACAAACTTTCCCCTTTATATATATAGATTAGAAACATCCGATTTTCAAATTTAAACCAACGAATCCACGATAAAAAACGATTAATCTTAGAATTATAACAGATTCGCAAAATTTCTGGAAAATTAACGCAAAATTTATTGCGATAGAACTTCAGTGAAATTTCACCCAGACGCCTCCTCCCTACTCCTATTAATGGTAACAGCACTCTTTAAAGATGCCTCTGAACTCAGAGCAGTACCATGGAAAGTTTCGTAATGTTAACTAATACAGCACTATCTGGGTGAGACTTCACCCACACACCCACGGTGGGTGATCCCACCATGACCTTCCTCATGACCTAGAGAAGTGTTGTGGAAAATTTGGTGACGCTAGCTTTTATCGGGATTGAGTCATAAGCGAACAGACAAACTTTCTTCTTTATATATATAGATACAAATACTTTCATAGTTACGTCATGTTATTCTGCAATGTTGATAATCTGATGTAATAAAATATGAGTCATTTCCTTGTCATAAAATTGCGTTTTTATCGTTCTGGCATAAGTTCTTATTTTGTATCACATCTGATCAATATACAGAGAAAAATAATTATAACATATTATAAACCGAAACAGTACTTTAGAAAATTAATCCAAAAATGTGGACTAATCATCAAAAAGAAAAAGAAGATAATATAACATATTAAATTTTCTATTTTGAGCAAAAAAAAAAGATATTTTTTATCAGTCGCAAAAGCGAACTAATTTCCATGATTGAAGTCCGAAAGAAAAAAAACCACACACACATTCGAGTACTATTGCATAACATTTTACTAATATACAAAAAAAAAGAAGTGACAGATATCAGACATAAAAGAAAGGAAAAAAGATTCAGCATGTTATATATTCAGTCTAAAAATATATAAATCAAATGAAAAATAAAAAATAATAGTAATATTAAAGATATGCACGTTCTTGAATAGATTGCATAAAAGGAGAAGAATCCAAATGATGAAGAGTTGTTATGAATGAATTCTAATGGAAAAATTTATACGAATATTGTATTGTCAAATGATAACTATCATTTTCAAGATATGTTGATGTTAGTATTAGTAATAGTCTGATCCAATATGGAATTGAATTTAAAAGGTTTTTTTTCTAGTCGAAATGGCTTTGAATATCTGCTCAGACGGTAGAAAATATATGATGCAAAAATCCTTTGAGATAATTTCAAGGTGGACTGACTCATATGACAATGATGTTGTAAAGAGATAAAGTTAACAGAACAGAGAAAAAAATACAATACAATGCACTTGTAAAGAATAATAGGTTACGATGAATATCATGTAGATGAAATTTTTTTTTGTTGTAATGCTCTTTCTCATCCAATGATGACACACTCATTTTTTCTCTTTACCTTTTTGTAAGATGAAAATCATTAAATATAAAAACAACGAAAAAAAATAGTTAAAATACTTTTATATATCCAAAAGAACACTAAATCCTTGTTTATTTTTCTTTTACATTGAAAAAAATAATAAATGGTATTAGATTCTCATTTATCTTCTATTCCTGTATTTTTACGTTCACGAAATTATCAATGGTATTGGAATTGTGCAGTTGATCCATGGTCTATTGATGATGAAAAATGGCAAAAATATAGTGATATTGAAAATGAAATAATTGAAGATGCAAATAATGAAAAAAAGTTCATTATTGAAATCGATGGAGATTATATAATTAATTTCGAATGTTTATTACAATATAAAAAAGGTAATTATTTAACAGCATGTCCAATTAAACGTGTTCAATTTGATAAATATAAAAATAATATTTATCGACGTGAAGAACGATTTTTATTCCCAGTATCATTTACTACTTCAGTATCTTCCTGTCAACAATTACAAAATGAAAATGAACTTGATTTAATGCGAATATATGGTTATATAACAAGTTTATATTGGAAACTTGAATTAGAAAATACGAATAAAACAATTTCTGATGTTATTGAAGATGCTGCTTATGGAATTATTATAGAAGGATCAATAGTTGATAAAATATATGAAGCACAATGGCTTTCTAAACAATTGGAATCGGTTAAAGATTTTGGTTCCAATGTTAAAGTAAATTCAATTAAAACATTTCCATCAGAAATTGGTCAAATATGTGTCTATCTCTATACAAAAGAATCATTTTTATATAAATTAATTAATCATGTTCTCCGTAATCCACATTCTTTTACTCGTGAACATGTAAAAAATTTAGGACCATTTTGTTGGCTACTTGATTGGTATTTATATGATAATCCTACAATAGATATTTTGACAGTATATCGTAGTTTAAATATAAATGATGAACAACGAAAGCTATATATGGAAGCAATAATGAAATTCACATCTTTTACTTCAACAACTCGTAATCGTGAAGTTGCTGAATTTTATAATGGAAATACACTTCTTATTATTGATTTAAATGTGCGTGATAATGATCATAGATATATTCAGTGTGGTAGAGATATATCATCTTTATCTGATTTTCCTGAAGAAGAAGAATTTTTCATTTGGCCAGGAAGAGATTTTGTTTTTGTTAAATATGAATATGATTCTGGGAAGAACAAACATATCATTTATTTAAAATCATCAAATTGGGATATATAAATTCATCATAATGTTTGACTTTGATTAGAACTATCTCATAACACCATATCACCATCACTTCTTATATTATCTATAAAATGATGTTCCGGCTTCATATGTTATAACTTCAAGATCTAAGACTATAATATTCGAATTCGAAACATAGATGTTTGTTCTTCTATTACATTTCTGTTATATAAAGCAGATCTGTATCAAATATTTCATATTGAGATAACAACTTAATGTATCATTTCTAAACTGTTGCTTTTCATCAATCGACTAAGTTGATATTAAATAATATAGAATTCAATTTGTCGACATGTTTCGTTTTATTCATTTAAAATCTATACGCATGAAAAGCAAAAGCTGAAATATGTATTTAGCAGATTTTCTCATCGAAATAGGGTGTTCTTTGAAAGCTCGTCGAATTTCCTATCGCTCTGTATATTTTGTTATAGTTTGTACTCATACAATGTCCATAAGAAGTGAGTACAATCATAAGAACTTCATACACACATTCCCAAACACTTCATTTTACTAATGCTATCGAAAATAGTTTTTGAAATTTCTTATTACTATAAAATGATTTCATAAGGAAAGAAGTAATATATTTTGATCGAGTGTGAAATTCTCTATCAACCTGCATATTTTATTTTGTGTACTAAAACAACAATCGAAGTAAGATAAAGACCGTCTCTCAAAGAAACTTCGAAAGAATTCGACTTGATTCAACATTATCTTTGTTTTTATTTTGTGTTTTGACATTCCTTCATTTTCGGCATAAACTTATAGTGATAGAATAAAAAACGAAGGGTTGGCAAAACAGACGAACTGGTCAAGTTTATCAGCAGATAATTTTTGCATATAACTTAAATTTATATTCATCTTATTCATATGAGACAGGACATAATAAGCACATAGGACGATAGAGAATTTCGCGCTCTATCAAAAGATGTAATTGCATCATTAAATGTTCATACTTAAACTAACTAATATTTGCACAAGGAGACAAAAAAAAGCACTAAAAAGTATTGATTTTTTGCTCTTGTCATTTTAGAGTATGTTTTTTTGAAAATTTGAGGGTGGACCGATTTGCGTTCTTATCCGCCCCCGTCCTTTCCTATACCTATATCGATTTCTATCCTCTAAATAGATATGTCTATGAGCCTTTTTCATGTATATCCCATACATCTGCATTTATACTCATGTATCAAAACACGTTTCTATGTCAGTTACTGACCCATATGTTCGTCTCCGCTATCGATATTAAAGTGAAAATGAATAAATATCAAAGGAAAACAGCTGATTCCATTGAAGACAAGAAAAAATGATTTTTTTATGTACACTGAGATTGAATATTTATTTAAACGTATAAATGAAAACTTGTTGTAATTTCATTTTATCAAATTAGATAAAAATTCCTGCAACAATATATTATAAGTTTCAGTTTGACTGTAAACAACAACGAAACAAATATGTACTAATGAGTTTTGTTACAAATGGATTGTGGCTTTTAATACTTTATTCCTTGTAACGATTCCAGAAGAGTTACTGATAGGATGACCGTACAAAAAGAGTATTGATCACTTCATTGATTATAAAGAAAATGTGACGAATGGAATAATACATGTATTTTTAATAAATTTTAAAAAATATGTATGCATAATGTATTTTATCATGTCACTCAACAAGCTTTCATCAATATATATCGCGTGGCATATCCTCAAGAGTTATTTGGTTTGTGAGTACAAAAAGAATTCTAAGAAAAACTTTGAATAGTTATCTAAAAATATACTTTTTTTCTGTAATAATTACTATTGTGTTTGTTCGTTATGAAACGTTTTATCTGTGCCGAATAATTTTCTTCTTCCTTGTATTTTGCTGCTCTCATAATACTTTAATTTACCCACTCATACAAGCAAAGTAAAGAATCTAGCTGATTATGATAATTTATAATCAGTATTAGCTGATTTCAAACGATTCTTAGTCTAATGATTATCATCTATTTTGTTAGATTAAATGAATGATTCGTTTTGAATCGAATATTTCAAAAGTAAATAATTAAGATCATGTGCTACTTTTTAGCGTTTTTTTTTTCTTCATGGGTTGCATCTGAAAGAATCAGACTCACATTTATTGGCTACTGTACCAGTGGCATTTGAAGTTAAAATAGATCCTCTAAGAATAATATGCACTCGAATCTGTTGTAAAAATTTTTTTATTTGTTATCATAGATATTCCTTTCGATGAATGATATGTCATTTTTGTTTATTGTTTTATGTTGTACTAATATGATCTTAGTTTTTTGCTTTCCTTCGTATTAATCTAAGTGATAATAAGCCAGAATTTTATCGTCTCTTTGATCTTTCTTAATTTTCTCTATTCTTTTATTAGAAATATTGATTTTATTATTTGAGTTATTCTTATAGTTTCTTCTGCTCTATCATTAACTTTTTTTGCAATATAAAAGAAGTTTACAAAAGAAGAAGCTAAATGAGAGGCGTTATCTGATTATAGTTTTACAAAAAAAAAAGGAGAGAAATGCGCTAAAGAAAGCATTGCCACTTGTAATATGATGGCCGAAATACATTGGATAATTGTCGTTGTTAATAATAGGAAAGAGTATTAACGAGAATAAGAAAAAAGTTCGTAACATTTATAGTATTTTATAACTAAACAGTGTATCTATTATCAGTATTCAACAGATTTCCACATGATCAATTGATATTTCCAAGGTAGAACAAAAAAAATGTCAGCTGATAACGATGTAATATCTTCTCTTAATTATATTACAATGCAAGTTAATCGTTATGGAGCTGCGTTCATGATTCTGTTCGGTACGGTAGGTAATCTACTCAATGTATGTGTTCTGCACGAGCATTCGTTGCATGAAAATCCATTTTCGATCTATCTTTCCTGGTCTTCGCTGTCAAGTACGGTATTTCTTTGGTCAGGATTAATAACACAAGTCTTACAAGGGTAAGTTACATATAAGTCGTATAGTACATACTAATTAATAAATTCATTATATAAGAAAATTCGATGACATAATAGATTGTTGAATTTAATGAAAATAAACTATGTTCTAGTTATAATGTCAACTGGCCAAATCAAAATCCACCTCTTTGTAAAATTCGTCTGTTTATTCTTAGTACCAGTTGGGCGATGGGCACTTGGTGTCTTGTTGGAGCAAGTATAGATCGATTTTTGTGCAGTAGTCCATCGGCTGTTTATCGTCAATGGAGTACAAGACGAATAGCAAAACGTTATGTGATTGGAGTTTTCACTTTCTTTACACTTCTATTTATTCAAGTATTTTATTGTTTTGAAGCAAGTATTCCTAATGTTCCAGTTGCTTGTTATGGTCGAAATCTTCCCTGTCGAATTTTTAATGATTGGGTATCCATAGCAGTTGATATTATTTTGCCTAGTATTTTTCTAGCTCTTTTTGGTACATTAACTATACGAAATGCACGATCACGAATGATTCATCCAATTGTAATGTTAGTTGAGTCAAACATTACAAACAACAATAAATTATCAATACGTAACAATGAACGTAATCTCACTCGAATGTTATTAATTCAAGTAAATATAATTCTTTTTCGTCAATTTTTATTTATAGTAGTTCTCTACTATTGAAAAAGTATACCAGTTGATCGACTATCCCATGTAATCGCGAAACATAATTGTAAAAATATTGACAGCGTCTCGCGTTACATGTTGATGTTACATTTATACGAATTTAATAAGAATTTGACTAAAGGCGTTGAAATGTGTATCAAATAATTTCTTTGATAAAATTATTTATTCTATTGCCAATACGATAAAAAAATAATCGGAATATTAATTATATATAGTACACATTCAAAAAACGTATATCTGACTGGAATAAAGTATTTAACCGATTAAATTTGTATTCAAATATATTTTATTTTGAATGAGTAAAGATTTTGAGCTAGTATAACTCAGTGGTGTGTATGAACGATTGGTGATTACTGGTTCATCTATTGAAATCTGATCCATCTGCAAGAGTAGACTAAGATCATTGAAAAATATTCATGATGATTCAAAATTTTTAGTTTTTATATGAAATGCGTTGGGATACTTCATGTGTTTCACGGGAGATGCGTTTTGAAGCAAAAAATATTTACATAAATACTATTGCAACTCTTCAATATTGTAACTCATATTAAATAATAGAGAACACAAATGTTGAGAAAAATTCTTATTGATCTATAAAGTAGTATGAATGATTCTTGATTAAAAACCTTTTACCTTGGTTTGACCATTATTTCGAGAAAAAAATAGTCGTTTAGGGAATGTTTCTCAGTATTTGTATAGAATTTTTATACGTTTTAGGTATTGGTTGTTCTTGTTTTGGATTTACCATTTGGAACTTATCGTTCATATGCTAGTCTAACGTCGGATGTTTCTAAAACTACATATCGCGTGGCTGTCGAAAATTTGATGTATTCTCTAATGAAACTTCTTGTCTATTTTACTCATTCAACATCCTTTTATTTGTATACACTTACTGGTTCAATATATCGGCAGGCATTAAAACGTATTGTATGTCGTTACTTCAGAATTCAATCAAGACATTAACATTTAACAAACATTTGAACAATTGATTTTTGTTGTCATTATCTTATTTACATTATTTGTAAATCTTCTATGACTTTTAATAAAATTCTTTAATGCACAGTATTCTAACATTTTCCAATGATCAATACACATTAGTTGTAAATTGAGTATAGATTTTGAAAGTTTGTTGAAAACTACACAACTTTATGTTCTATTGCCGTCACATATCAATGTATGCTATGTTTATATGTTATTGTATTGTATACTTTAACCGCTATTGAACAAATACTCTTTTTGTTTTTTGTTGTCTCATATTTGCTGCGAGACAACTGTCAAACATAATGTCTCATTTTGACGATATTGAGTGAACATAAATATTGTTCTCGGAATTTGACATGATGACCTTAGCAATAATGTGTAAGCTATTTTTAGTCACACTTGAACAGGACATACTAGCGACGAGCTAAGAATGATGCTTCGAACCAATGTCAACGACCGATGAGGAGTTGTTTTGATAGCTTTAAATTAAAAGTACTTTTACAGAGACATAAAATTGACACGTTACTTATTCGATTAAAACTTTCATCGAATTTAAATCATTAATTATTTTAAGAATAATTTTAGTTTGAAAAAAATCTCATTTCAATTATGTTTTTTTTTCATTTTATTGCTTAAATATATTTTTTTCTATAGAATACACATGTAGAAATTTTTGATAAAGAAAAAAAATACAGTCTTTTAGATTCTATCTAGTTGAACAATGTATTTTATATTGATTGTCCACCAAAACTTTTAAGTACTTGACATACATGATCATGTTGATGATATTCAGCTAAATTATACGCAGTCATATCTTTTTCGTTGAATCGACATTGTTGATTAACATTTACACCATGTTCACATAAGATTCGAACTATATCAACATGACCCATACTTGCTGCAATATGCAAACATGAAAAACCACTCTAAATAAATATTAATATTATTTAATCGAATATTTTTTGAAATAATAATTCATTTACTTTATCTGTTCCATTAATATCAGCTCCTTTTTCAATTAAATATGTAACAATATTTTGAAAACCATTTTGACATGCACAAAATAAAGGTGTACATCCAGCTGTTTCACCCTAATCAAAAAAAAATATGTATATATAAAATAATTTCTTCTAAAATAAAAATTCTTTTACTAATCCTTCAATTTTATAATTAATATCTAAACCAGCATCAACTAATAGTTTTAAAATATCAAATGAACCTGATTCAGCAGCAATAATTAAACCATTTATTTTTCCATCATATAAATTTTTTGCTTCAACATCATATTTTGCACCATGTTTAATAAGTAATCGTGCTAATTCAAGATTATTATGTTGACAAATAGCAAGAAATGGTGATGAACCACGTTCAGATATTAAATTAACATTTGCACCAGATTTTATTAAATATTGAATAATTAATTCATCATTTTTCATACATGCTATTAATAAAGGTGTTTGATTTTCAATATGAAGATCACGTGCAATTTGTCCTTTTGGTGATTGATTTACATCAGCACCATGACGAATTAATAATTCAACAACTTCTAAATGTCCTTCTTCAGCTGCTGTATATAATGATGTTGCACCAGTCTAAAATAATAATTTATATATGCAATTAGTTCTTTTTGTACATGAAAACGAGCAGAAAAATATTTTGAAATTGTTTAGGATTTGAGTCATGCCTGATAGGATGACGGAGATTAAAATATGAAATGTCTGATTTTATTTGTTAAATAAATTTCTTAGGAAAATTCCATACCATTGTTATAGCATTAACATTGGCACCATTTTGAATAAGATATTCACAAATTTCTACATGACCTCTATTTGCTGCACCAAAAAGTGGTGTCTAGAAAAATAAATTTAGTATTCATATGAGAAAAAAAAAACATTTTTTTTTACCTGTCCAGCAAGAAAATTTTCTTCAGCTAATTCTTCTTGTGGTGTTATATTAACATCAGCTTTAGCATTAATAAGTACTTGAACAAGTTCATAATTTCCTGATTCAGCAGCAAGAAGTAATGGTGAGACACCATAACGATTTTTCACATTAACTTCTGCACCTTTTTCAATTAGATATTTCACAACATCAATATGATTCTTTAATGCAGCCATAAATAATGCTGTTTGACCAGTTATATTTGCTATATCAGCATCTGATCCACCTGGTGTATAATCAAGATCAGCTCCAGCTTCAATACATGCTTTAATTATATCTAAATCACATATTTCAGATGCTAATAAAAATGGTGTTGATCCAAATTTTGTTACTGCATTTGGATCAGCACCACGACTTATAAGTAATTTAACAACATCAAATTTTCGAAGTTTCATTGCTGCATAAAGTGGTGTCCAACCGGTTATATTAAGTTGATCAGCTTTATCACCAAATGGAGCAATATCTATTTCAGCACCAGCATTTAATAATAATTCAACAATTTCTAACATGCCATTTTGTGCTGGTATCCATAAAATACTAACACCATAATGATTTTGAACACGAGGATTAGCTCCAAGATCTAATAGATATTTAACTACATTTATTCTACCTTCTTTAGCTGCACAATACAATGGTGTTTGACCAAGTAAATCCAATGTTCTTGCTAATTCACCTAAAAAAATCAAATAATTTATCGTTTTATCAAAGTAAAAAAATCTGTGAAATTTTTTTTTGAGAATTTTCCTACCACTTGGTGCTAATTCGAGATTAGCTCCAGCTTGTATGAGTAATTTAACACATTCAAAATAACCTTGTTCAGCAGCAAGCACTAACGGTGATATACCCTGAAGATTTTGATGATTTGGATTAGCATGATGTGCTAATAAACGTTTAACACATTCAGGACGATTATATTTAGTTGCACCTATTAATGCTGTTGAACCAGATATTTTGTTCTCTTCTGCTTGTTTACCAGATGGTACTGCATCAACAATAGCACCACGCTCTAATAGAATATCAAGTATATCTGGCCAACCGACTTCGGCAACCATTATTAATGGTGTAATACCCGAATGTGATACTTTATTGACATCGACTTCTTTGCATCCTATTAAAGTAAATCATATAATGAGAATTTGAAAATATATATATATATATATAAACTTACTTGCCAAAGTTTCGGCGATAACTTTATGGTTTTTAGCAGCCGCTACGCTCAATGCTGTAAATCCATCGAGTTCTTCATAACCGCAAAACAAGAAAAATTTTATTTGAATAATTGCTTATAAATGTTTAACAAAATATTTTTGATTTATACTCATGTGAATGTACTGAGTGCAGGGTACCCGAAAAAGTTCCCTATTATCAATATGTTACAGGATCTGAATGGGCACTAAAGTATTTTCAGCTACCTTATCATCAAAATCTCAATATTAGACTAGAAAGATTTTATTTGAAATTTTAGTTTAATTCATAGAAAAAAATTACTCATTTCAATATCGAAAATAAAACGATTTCGAATATTTTTTTTAATTACATACCCATATTAAGTACTTCTTTCTTCATTGTTAATTGTTTATGTTTATCAAGTTTATCGAGTATATCGTTAAGCAGTTCAATATTATCCGTCGTCACAGCTGTAAATATTTCTTTATGATATTGTTCAAAATCATCTTTGTCTATATCTGTTGTTATGTCTGTACAATCCATAATATCTAAAATCAATCGAATAATCAAAGTAAAAGAAAAGAAGATAGAATTACATTTTATTACTTTATTTATATATACTTGATGAAATGATAGATACGGTTTTGTTCTCATTTCATGGATTATGAAGTCTTTTATATAACAAAATGTAGTACTGACAAGATTTATCTTATTACATAAAATAGCCTTCCAGTTTTTACAATATGTAAAACTTTCGAATCATTGATTATGATTCTCTCCTTTCTCAATCACATACATTTTGTTTACAGATTATAGATAGTTTTTTTTAGAGCGTCTACCTTTCTGATTTTCTTCAACCCCCTTCTGTTCATATCAAAACGTTAAGATTCTGAAAACACTTTTCTATTCTTTGTTATTATAACCATTTGATGAAATCAACGGTAGATTCGACTTTTTTCAACAAACATTTGTTTATTTACCTGTGCCTAAGCAATCCATCAATGTATCTTATACAATTAGACGCACTACATCCAATGGTAAACACAGATCTTCGATAGCCCAAATTATGATTTTCAGATTTCTTATAAAATCATCTATCAATTCAGAAAAAAACATACTTTGAGATATTGAAGACCTGTGCATACCATTAGATAGAATTCATCAAGTTGTATACAATACACTAATGTATTGTTTAAGAACAAATTAATAAGCAAATATTCACTAAGAAAATTCGAATCTACTGCTAACTCCATCGATGTGTATGAATACAGCAAACTGAATAAAACGTAAAGAGCAACACACTCAACCTGTACGTGTATATATACATACACGTGCGTATGTTTGCATATAATCCCTTTGGTAAATAAGAGGGTAATTCCCTGAGCAACCCCCCACGAGCAAATATTTACGTATTCGTTATACAGAACAAAAGAAAATACACGTGTAGAAGAAGCGACGATTTTGAGATATTCTTTTGTAGTGAGATTGTACGATTCAATGAGCTTTCAAAAATCATTTTTGAAATTTCATGTTTGGTTTTGTCTGTTATACATAAATGAAAGATCAATTTTAAACTCGAAATGATAATTTTTCAGATCAATTTTACCAAAATGGAGAGAGAAACGAGATATATTCGGACGCACACATGGTTGTTAAAATTGCATTTTTAGCTGTATTTTTCAAGAGAATACTTTGCCAGAACTCCATGATACATTATAGCAATATGATGATCCATCTATCATTCTCATGAAAACTTTTAAGATGCTCAATGAATGAATAATACAAACCTCTTATTTATTTCTAGAAAAAAGAGGAATCTCTATGCGTTATAACCCATCATTTTTCAAACAGATTATTTTTAGAATTTTTTTCTACACTTCATTACGTCAAAATAAAGCTACTATCACTTCTATTCTCACCCACACACTTTGCATTCACCTTCTCCTTCACATACATACCGTCATCAATGGAGGAAAAAAAAATAAAAATAATATTTTTGAAAAATGATGGGTTATAACCCACAAGATTCTCATAGTAATAATTGATCGTTAAATAGAAAATATAATCTCTATAATTAATACACATAACGGTCAAGGTATCTTGCCATTATACAAGTTGTACAGCATGTAAGAAGTGCAGCTAAACTCTCGCAGTCATTGTTGATGATAGTTGATCATAAATAATCCTCTTTTTACAATACAGAGAAAAGTTTTTTTCTATTTGATATAATTATGATGAGTTATGAGTATTAAATTAACAAAGTATATTTGTAACGGAAAACACTCACCCTCTCTACTACCAGACTTTTAATATAATATTATGGTATTCTGTGAGTGTCTATTGTGTTTATAACAACTATCTTGAAGGTGTAACACTTCCACTCTTGTTAAAGTCAATCTAATTGACTTTTTTAAAGATAAAATCGATTAACTAAAGTTGAGATTTTAACAATATTTTCCCGATGGATCATAAATGGGATCGACTATTTTTTTGTTAAACCTTTTTGAGAAAAGAGAACCAAAATCATTTTCGATTAAAGGTGTATAGTTATGATCTTTGATAAAATTAGATAAAAGTGTTTTATCGAAATGATAATGAATATCTATATAGAAACTGTCTAAAATTTGCAAATCAAAATAACATTCATTCCAATTTTATTTTGCATCTAATACAAGATAACAATGTTAACAAAAGGATTTGGTGGACTATATCCGAGAAATAAAAAATAAGTATATTATAGCCAGTACGATTGCATGGAAAATCTAAGTACAAGCAGAAAGAATTTGATTACACTTCTATTCAGGTTGAATACAAGAGGAAGCTGCAAAAGAGATATATTTACAAAAAATATGTTCTAATTTAATGATTGTTGACGGATTTATTAACATCAGATATTCTCACTGCAGTAGATAAAACTCTACACTTTGAAACTTCCAGACGAATATAGACTCATTTTGAAATCTTTATTACTTTCATTCCATTTATTATCGAACACGATAACGAATACATGGACCGCCGTGAAAGTTTTTTCGCTTGCCTCTTCTAGAAGCTTTTGTTTTGGTTGGCACGAAATTTTTTGCGTTTTTTTCTTAAATTTCCTAGAACAGCCGAGAAAGATCTAGAAGTTTCCATACTAAGGGTATATATATAGGGAATACGAATATCTTTCGAAGAGCAACAAAACTATGAATATGGATGTTGATCGTGAATTAGAAATAAAGATATCTCGTAAGGAGCTGCGTGTGCTTCTTCTTCGTGAATTCCGTTTAGGTTACAAAGCAACAACGATGCACTCATACTACAACAGAAAGGCATTTGGGTGAATTAGGCAAAACGTAGAAATATGATGTTTGGATACCAAATGAAATGTCACCACATCAGCTCCAGCAAAGGGGTTGACGCTTCTATGGAATTAATGGCGTCTCATCGCAACTATCAATGGTTCCATCATCTTATTACTGTTGATGAAAAGTGAGTGATGTATGTTAACCACACGCGCAAGCGACAGTGGCTGGGAGCTGGACAAAGCAGTGTGCCAACGACCAAAAATGACCTTCATCCAAAAGAAGATTATGTTGAGCGTTTGATAGATGGATCGAGTTGCCGTAAAACTCAAGGGAAAGCAGGATAGAATTTATTTTTTGTATGACAACGCCAGATCCCACATTGCAAAGTCGTCGGGTGAAAAATTATTGAAACTCGGATGGGTTACGGTTCTACATCCACCTTATTCTCCAGACTTGGTTTCCACTTGTACTGTCCTCTGTCTAATCATCTACGTGAGAAAAAATTCGACGACGAGAACGACCTTAGAATGGACCGTGCCAACTTCTTCGATCAAAACTCGCAGAACTTCTACGAACGAGGGATCCTTTCTCTACCAGAGCGCTGACGACAAGTCATAGATAGAAATGTAACATATATTGTTGAAAGGTAGTTGTAACCTTGAAGTTAAGAAATAAAAATAAAATTTAAAAAAAAAACGCAAAAAACTTCGTGCCAACCCAATATATGCAGTGTTCCAATGGTCAGTTGATCCGATGAGCGTGAAACAACATTTTAAGTGTGATGTATACACTCATCATGCGAAGACTCTGAAAAATATTTTAGTGACTAACACAGAAAAATAGACTGAATTCAAGGTTAGATAAAACATAGGTTTCAACTTAGAAAAAAAAGTGACGAGTATCGATTTGATCGATGACTGCGGCCCGAAAGCCGAAAGTTATGCTTCAGTCTCATAAATTTGAATTTTTTTTTAGCCACCGATCGCGGCTCGTCTTTTTCCTTTTCTCTCAAAATTATATTTAAATTGAATGAATTTACACGTTGTGCAATCTTTTTCTGTTCTTTTTTCTTTATCTTATGAAATTCGATATAGATATTGTGCAATTACAATGAGGTAAAAAAAAAGTTTGGTAATGAGTAGAGGATTTTAATAATTCTTCATCGTATTCTGTTCCTTTTATGTTTTAGCATTTATAAGGCTTTTATTATATCAATGGTAAAATGTAAGATTTTTGTCAATATATATTGAGATATCAAATCAAATATCGTTTTGATCGTATACAATGAGCCAAGTATATATTAATTATTGATTACTAGTAATATTGGGATCAACTTTTGTGAAACATTTATTTATATACCTAAGAAGATGAATGAAAACCCATAAATGATTGAATAATACGAATAGATATTTTATTATATTAATTAAACTGATGAAAATAATTGCTTCAAATAGTCATTTTGTCTTTATTCGCCCAGTGTTAAACTTGATTTTTATAAAGAAAAAAGAAGCGAAAAATTTGACTCAGTTTTTAATATTGAATCTTTATCAAATCAATTAATAGTTTTGCTTTGTGCATCTCACTATTCAGTAAACATAAAATTCAAATCGTCTGATTAGCGAAGAACATCATTGGATTTGTACTGAAAGAATCCCATGTAAAAACAAATGAAAAAATAGATTTTAAGAGATTAAAATTCAGTACATTTGCATCAATTTCTAATCTTTAAATAGATATGTCTATGAGCCTTTATCCATGTGTACCTCTTTCATCTGCATTTATACTTATTTATCGAAATATGTTTCTATGTTTTGTTACTGATCTGTATGTTTATCTCTGCTATCGATGTTTAAATGAAAATGAATAAATGTCAAAGGAAAACAGCTGATTTCATTGGAGGTAGGAATAAAATGATTTTCATGTACGATGCGAATGAATATTTGTTTAAACGTGTAAATAGAAACTCGTTTTACTTTCAATTTATCAATTATGATTAAAATTTCTGCTACATTATTACCCTCAAGATTGTCTACCCTTTGTAGAAATTTTCTAACACCAAACAGAAAAATGTAATCTCGTATAGAACTAGCTAACATTGAAAAATTTTTTATTTTATTACCTATTTAATGAATTATTCATTCTCTTATTCGTATTCTTTGAGGTAAATATCTACAAAGTCTATGTTCACATCTAATCATTTGTAATGAAGGTCATAAAATCAAAAGACTAGAATTGTTTGTACATTGAATAAAATAAAAACTTGTTATCGTATCATTTTAACAGATATATCAATGCAAAATAATCTAAAAGAATATTTTCGCTATGGTTAAGTTTTGTAAACCAAATTTCTTTGGTTTGTTCGATGGTAGTTGTTTGAAAAGATTTGTTTATTTTACTTACGAAATTTGAGGTTTCAAATCATTTTTGTTGACTATTTGAAGATGATCAACAGAAAGACAGTTCATCTCATGCTTTTTCAAATATGCGATATCACATCTATGAACTCAATCAACATTTATGCCTTACTATACATTAACAAAGCTTCGATATTTTGCGTGCATTCTTACCGCCGACATCTGAATATGGTTTATTTTTTTGAAAATATATCTTCCTTTTATTTTCTAGGATTTAAGATCAGATGTCGACTATTGCAACGAAAATTCTATGAACCGTATCATACTTCATAATATCAATATCAAGACTATTAAACCTGATAAATATTTGACTATTCTAGTATATAAATTTGATTCTTTCTTTTGCTTGTCTGCAGATGTAACCAAATTATTCAGTGATTATCAATATTTGATAAAGATCTGGATGGTTTGTTACGATTATTTTTTCTTAATATAAATTATCTTTTTCTTTATTTGTTAATATCCATGACTTCTTTTGCCTTATTTTATCCAACATTTCAATAAAAATTCCAAAGATAACGATCAAATAATAGTAGTTTGATATAACGATTGAAGTTAGAATGAATGACTTTGCTTTCCAGTGTAATTATTGCTTTCGAAACGCTCAAAACTTTGAAGTATCAAATTTTAATCATGCGAAATCAATATGGGAAAAGTCAATGCTAAACAACTTGCTCAACTCTATCAATACGATTTTCATATAGATAATGATTTATTATGAAGAAAATAATTAAATAGTAGAAGAATAAAATCAAGGTAAAGAGGAAAGTGACTTTATTTTACTTTTGTTGTTTCTTATTTAAATAAAATATTTCTTCTAGATGAAGACTTATTTTCATAGCTATAACGAGAATAATATTGATCAAAATAACTTGTCAGTTTATTTCTTATGAATTAGATATCGAATGGAATACTATCTTGTTCTTAAGTATTATCTGATAACGAACCATATTTAATTCTGAATTGAAATATCAAGAAAAATAAAAATATTATATTCTATTCTATTTTATCTTGATATTTATCAAACAATAATTGCTTTGGTTTATATTTATTTAAATTTTTAATTCGATTTTGTAACTGAAAATAAAATAAACTGTAACTTCTTTCGTTTAAATTTCTTCATCAAGCACTTATGCATAAAATGCTTACTTCTAAAATAATATGGTAAGCGTACGAAAAAACAACAAAACAATACTAATGGATTTTTGTTATTACAAAGACATTTTTTTCCTATTTTGATTTATTGAAAGAAGAAAAAACATTTTCATTAGTATGACTTGATGCTTCTGTAAATACATCGAAACATAATCAAAATGTCCAACAGCAACTTCGATCTATTATTAATCATATTAAAACCTTTGAAGATGTAGATGAATGTGAACAGTACATTCAATATTTTACAGACGATCAAATTATTTTAATTGTTAACGGACAATTCGGACAAGATAGTATTCCTCATATTCATGACCTTCGACAAGTCTTTACAACCTATATCTACTGCTTTGATATAGAAAAACAGGATAAATGGTATAAATTTGTAGATTATGGCAATTGTAAGACATCCTGATGAACTTGTCGCTAAAACTCAATCAGATAAAAAGAAACAGAATAAAATTGATGAACATCTATCTATCAGTATTTTTAATACTGGTGATCGATCTGATCAATCATCATTAGATTTAAATGGCACATTTCTTTATTTCCAATTACTTATTGATGCTCTTCTTCAAGTAAAAGAAAATCCTATGGATAAAAAAGAATTAATTGCCGTATGTAAAGCCGAATTGAAATATAATGTAAATCAATTAGAAATTCTACATGAATTTGAAAGCCATTATTCTCAAAAATCAGCTATAGAATGGTATACAAAAGTATGTTTTCTTTATCGAATGTTAAGCAAAGCTTTACGTATTCAAAATATTGATATGCTTTTTCTATTTCGATCTTTTACGTGTGATATTAAGAATGAATTAATCGATTTATAAAACAAGCAAATATCATTAATAAATTGTGTCTATCGTGGACAAATAATGTCAATTGATGAAATATTAGAGCTAAATTAATTTCAATGAATTCTTTTCTATCGTTCAACTTTCACTTTCTAATAATGATGATCATCATTTAATTCCACTCTTTGAACATGTCAAAAAAGAGATTGCTGAAGAAAGTGATTTATTATCTGTTGGAAAAATGCTTCATCGATCGGATAAATTAAAACAAGGTGAACATTATTTTCGTTGTATTATTAAAGATTTATCTATTCGTGATCCATTTCTTCCGAATTGTTTTCGAGCATTAGGAAATGTACTTGAAAGTCAACATCAATTTGATGAGAGTCTTTTATGGTATGAAAAAGCTCTAATGATATATAAACAAGCTTATACCGATGTTCATCAAAGAGTTGCTATGTGTTTGAATAATATTGGAGTGATTTATCTTGAAGAAAAATAATATTCAAAATGATTGGATTATTTTTGGAAAGATTTGACTATTAGTGAAAAGCTTCTTCCAATAAATCATCCGGATCTTGTTATTACAATTAGTAATATTGGTGAAGTTTACTGTTGCCTTCACTAATTTGATCTGGTTTTGCAACATTTTGAGCATGCTCTTGAAATACAAAAAAGATCTTTACCACAAGATCAGTTTCATATTGCTTCAACTTATCATAAAATTGGTTTCATGTATAAAACGAACGGTAAATAGACATTGTCACTTCAAAACTATGAGAAAGCCAATGCAATATTCCAAAAATCAACACCTTTTAATGATATTAATAACTGTAAAATTCAACAAGACATTCAAGTCTTTAAATAATTCAGTCTCATTAAAAACTGTATTTTTCTATCCTATATATTACGCGTTTCTATTTCTTAATATATCGTCTTGTTTATTTTTCTTTTTTGTTTCATTTCATCAGACAAATATAGATATGAATAAGATTCTTCTTGCCATTACTCTTCACACAAATATTTCTTTATCTGCAAAATCTACCATACATATATCATCAAATATGTGCGAAATTTCCATGAAAACTATGTGAAACGCATATTCTTCAAAATGGTCAGTAAATTAAATGTTTAACAATCTATTGATTATTAAGTCGCTTTTAGATGATATTTGTTCATTGATTTTCTATCAAACATTGTTTTCAAACAGCATAAATCATGATATTGATTGTATCAATTGTGACTTTATTTGTTTTTTAAAGATGGATCAAATATTAATATCACTTATAGCTAGATTATTCAGTATTTTATTTCACTAATACGAAGGGGATCTGGAAGTTCACCAATATTAGTAGTGTCCGATACGAGTAGTTCACTAAGGATACGCTGGAATATGATATCACCATAGAAAAGCAAATATAATGAAAATGTGAAAGTTGAAAGTGAACGAATAAATTATGTACACTTTAGAACAACAAATACAGAAGGACAAGGCAATAAAACATTCGAGAGAGAAGTTGGATGTGCTTCGGTAACAGTAGGAATTGCAGTTGGCCAATGCTGTTTTATTTTTTCGATCGACTTTTTCGTGATATTCCACTAGAGAGTGATAATTGCAATTGTATAGATAGTTGATCAGTTGTTATTTGATTAGCTGATGAGAGAACCTTGCCAAAAGTTGAACGCCGTTTGAGCCCATATTTTGCCTATGACTAGGACTCAATGAAACTAAAAAAATTCTATAAGGATTCGGGCTTATGATTTGCTCAGCTAAAGTTATGACCGTTTTAGTGGATTTCTGGCCTCTGGACTAGTTATTCATGGAAAACTCAATTATGAGATTTTCACCTGAAATTTTTCCCGCAAACGGGTCTCAAAACTATTAGAATTTTGAGGTCTGTGTATGAGTAAAATTTCAGGTGAAAATTTTGTAATTGAGTTTTCTATGAATAACTAGTCCAGAGACCGGAAACCCACTAAAACGGTCATAACTCTGGTTGAGCAAAACATGAGCCCGAATCTTTAAAGAATTCTTTTAGTTCCACTGTGCCCCAATCATAGGCAAAATATCGGTTCAAAACGGTGTCCGGCAGTTTGAAGGGTTCCCTCGTGTTTGAATTGTCTGATCAGCTGACTGGAGGAAACGCGCTGCGGCATGTGTCGTAATAGACATCGATCAATCTACAAAGTATGTGACTAATACATAGTGACGATGGGTGTTGAATTATTCAATTATGATCAAATGTTACTGGATATTTGCGAAATGGGCAAGACCGTAGAAGAAATGATATGCAAATGTGACGAAATTACATCAGTGTTGGTGAATGTTCACATGACTTCCGCCAATTGGCGAGTGTCTTGATGATGTATTGGCGAAAGTCATATTAGCGAACTTCCTGCATCCTAAGAAATATTCACACTCATGCTGCTGATATTTGTCGTTTTCTTTATATTTCATTTGCTCGTAGATGATTCTGTATGGATAGATAAGAAAATCAAACGTAAGAAAATTAAGCTCAATAGATAAATATTTTACTAAATAATAGAATAATAAAGGAAAGAAAAACATTATTGCAGTTAGATCAGTTTGTGTCAACTAACGATATATAGAAAGATGCATATTATATTATTGCAAAAAAATGATATTCATCTGCTTTGGAATGTTTCGAAACAGTTTGTGCCAGCTCAGATATTTCTCTCAGTTTTAGAAATATTATCTCTTCACTCTGACTTCTTTGTTAATATTTTTCCACCCGTGTACATGATTCCATCAGATTTGATAAGATTCTATTGAATTCCTGTATTCTATACTTTTCCCCTCTTCAAGCACTTCAGCCGGCGTATTTAAACATCCTATAGCCCTTTCTTTCGGAAAAGAGAATAGTCTATTTCTATTATTTTCTTAATCCAATTTTTTATGAGAAAGAAATAAAGTTTGAAAAAAAATAAGCATGCTCTTGTAGTGGTAAAGTTTCATTGCTAAGGACGAATGTAATATCAAAGTAAGAGATTCCAGGCTGGATTTTTGATATGTTATAGTGCTGCTTACGGTGCATCTTTTGGTGTATTTCTTGTTATGAAATTTTTCGTTAAAAAAGTTTGCATGCTGCATTATTCTCTTCTTCTAACGTAAAAGTATTGAATTATCTCATGAATGAGTGCAAAATGTAATTATTGACTCATGGTTTAAGAAAATCCGGCCGAAGAAAGAGAAAAAAAGAAATATTCAGCAGAAGGTATATGTCGTATGAATATACACATTTATTTTATTTTGTATCAAGCTAAGAACAGAAAGAAAATACAATACTGTATAGTGCAGTACGATGAAAAAAATATGCACAAAAGCCATTGATTCATGTGTCTCTCATCATTATGTCTATGAGATAATACGGTTGATTGCTTCACGTAAATAAATATTACTTGGAAAAAACCAAGTAACTTCATTAAACACTAATACGCAAGGTATCTACCTCCCTACATATATACAAGTAGTTTTCATCCTATGAATTTGCTGAACATCTTTTGAAAGAAAATTTAGTATGATTATATTTTATCTTAGAGTTCCCTTGATCCTATAGAGCCAGTCGAACATGGTTGGCTTTCGACTTGATCAAAAAACGATCAATTACAAGTTGTAATTGATCGAACCCGAACGTTCGGGTTCGGTTTCAAAGTTCGAGTTCGAGTTCGAGTTCGGTTTCAAAGTTCGGGTTCGGGTTCGGTACTGAGTTCAGTCATTTTTGAGTTACTTTATAAAAGAGATAATGGTAAGTCAAAAGAAATGGTTTCATGGCTGATTATGAAAGGCCTACAAGCGATGAAGACAGTAATCTAAAAACTAAAGACCCATAGTTCTCCTCGAAAAAATTTTGCAAATTTCAAAAATCCCGAACACGAACACGAACTCCAAACCCGAACCCGAACTCGAAACTGACCGAACGTTCGGTGCTTCACATGATCTTTTATATGCTTCAAAAGTTCTAAGACAGCTATATAAATACTCAACACTATCTAAATCGGTTGGATAGCACCCGAACCCGAACTCGAACGTATAGACCGAGCCCAAACCCGAACGTATAGGACCGAACCTCGAACTTGAGTTCGGGTTCGGTGCATACCTAATTACAACCATATATCTCATTTTTTTTAGAAAACTAATCGAATTTAAAAAGTTTAAGCCAGTAGTAATACGGAATATTCACGAAGTGTACCATTTTGAAAATAATCTGGGTAAAGGAACTTTAATATAGTGGAAGAATTAAAAAATACATGTTATCAAAAATACTGACAACCTCTCAATACTGTAGACTCCTCCAGAGTGGGCATTCTTAAATGTTTCGCTAGACATTTGAATGTTGTTCCATTATCAAGAGCAGACTTCAAATTTCAGTTCTTTTTCCTTGATTAAGTCTTATCAAGTTTATTGCAGATATATGATCATATTAAGCTGTTTGTGATGTCATATTTTCCAACATTTCACACCACTAGATCGTTTTATATTACTCCAGATTTAAAGCGAATAGATGCATATCGTTGGAATTTCTTTTGAAAATTTACTGAGCATTTGCTAATGCCTTCATCAAGAAGAAACTAAAAAATGGAGAACCGTTCTAAAAATTGCAAAAAAAAAGAGTACTTTAACGTGTAGCCTAGGAAAGATCTTCGTCTATTTTAAATCTTAGTTCACATTTGATCTCTACGAAAACTCAATAAGTGGACTTCAAGCGGTGACTTCGTTTTCCACATATCTATGTGTAAATCTTACTCAAAGCCTTGACCTTATGTAATCAATAGGGAAATGCACTTATGTTAAAAGCAAGCTCGAGGATAGGTTCACAATCTTCGACTATTGTTAAGTGAACCTTTAAATAACATGGATTTCATTAAAAAAAGCTTTCATTGGCTTCCTTCACATTTTTCATGCTTGATAATGATTAGCCAAATTCTATAAGAAACAATGATACATTAGTTTATTATTAATTAACAAGTAGCGCTCGTCTGAAAATTCCCTCAGTTGTTTTTCGTAGAAATCATATTTAAATTACAAACAAGCTATTTATCTATATACATAATAAAAACAAAGTCAGATTCAATCTCTTCGACTTTGATTACTTTTAATCAAACTTTATAAGAAACCACTTTTTTGTTAAAAAAGCCTCTCTTTTTAATAAAAAAGGCATATGAAAAAATTTCCAAAAGCTAACGACGCCAATCGATTTCCCGTCTTCAAAAATCTTTGGTCCATGGAATTAGCAAATGTTCACAGTTGTTCTTATTAATTCCTGGGCCAAATTACAGGCCAAAGAAATCAGTTTGACTTGGATAGACAGACAGATACACTTTAGGCATTTTAGCCGACTTCTTTGAACGTTCTGTAATCCTTTCTTTCAGAAAAGGGAAAAAAAACAACTTCGATACATTCCAGCATTAATTTCCATCGTATGTCTAGTTATCTATATATCTGTTTGTCCATGTGATACGACATATGAGACATAAGTACTTCACAATTTGAAATAAATTTTTATCTCATGTTGTAGAGTAAACTCGGAAGTATTATAAAATATATATACTAATCATTAATTACAGTTTTCTTTTTTGCAATATATATTATCTTACTGTGAAACTATCGATGCGTCTTAATGTGAAGCGCGAATCCCTCTATCAAATTTCATTTAAATTATTGTGTATGATCTTTTCTTTGGAAACAATAAATTTGTTTCCTTGTCTCCACATGAAGCTATTCTCTAAATAATGCTTGATCAATATCGCTATCATAGCGTTATGAGAAGACCTTTTTCACAACTTTAATGAGTTACTTACGGAATATCAGTTAACAACTAGTGAATAATAAGTGACTTTTGATAACGATTATAATGGGATAGTTTTTTCTCGAAAATATTGTAGTTTGAGCTGGATAAATGTAACATGATTATGAAAACCTCATTTTTGGGACTGTTTTTGCTTTATATCATAGATCAATAGTTTTGATATTGTAAACGTGAGATGACTACTTGTATATTGCTGATGAAAAATTACTTTCCACTTCGAAATGAACTTTCTTCGGGTGCTTCTATGTAAGGTCTTCCAGATTTACATCGACTTTTAGCCAGCAGTTTCTGTGTACGTTAATTTTTTAGAGCTCCTCCAGCAATGCAAGAATCCATACTTTATTTTGGATCAAAGAGCATGCTTTGAACTAAAACAAAATGTGAATTCTTACATAATTCGACGGGTACTGCAAACCTAGCATACTAAGAAGTTGCTGGCCGAACATGCTGTTAAAAGTGGGAGAGCCTGCGTGGAGGCATCCCTTTTCGAGCATACAATGAAAGATTTCTCTTCTTTCAGAAAAGGGTCAGCCAATCCCTTGGCTTCGCGCCATTTGTTAGGCTTATCTATGGGCAAAATTTTAAATCAAAATACCTCAATTTGATTTTTTTAAATAAATTCATAGAAATTAGTCAAAAATTCGTAAAACGGGCATAAATTTTGAATGCATAGAGGTAGGCAAAATCCCTTGAAGCCTTTACTATCTCAATATACTTGATCAAATGGGAAATAAATCAAAATGGTAGGTAATATCTCAAATGATTTCTTTGTAAGATGGGTCTAGTGTTTAAACTTTACAGCTATATATACTCAAGACTCATGGAACATATAAAAAAGTATATGAAATATTCTTAGTTTCTCTATATTTCTATTTCAGATAAAAAGGAAATGCTTTTTGTATTGTTTAAATCCAGAAAAAGTTCAAATAACCTATCGTATAGTTTTCAAACTAATTACCTTTTATAGCGAATTTATTCGAGACGAAGGCTGCTTTTAATAAAGTAGTAGAATATTTAATTAAAAAAGTGTTGTTTGTTATCTGTTTTGAGTAAATATTTTTTTGCACGAAAATTAATTAATATTAATAAGTGTAGCGAAAAATAAACGAATATCGACAATAAAATTTGCTTTTTTGTTGTTTATTTTGTAATTACTCATGCTATCGCATGGCAAAAGTCAATGATAGACATTTATTTATAAAGAAAGTATATATGAATCGAGTGTTTACATTTGTGATTTTCGTTTTCCGTCACGGTTGAAGTGATAGATGTATAATCATGATTTCGCTATGCATTGATCAGTAGTGTTTGTTTTTTCTGTCGCGATAAGCAAATTGCAAGTGTTCGAAAAGTATAATTATCGTCGGCCACCATATTCTCTAATATAGGTACTGTTGACTTCGAAGATATATAAAAAATAAATCCCAATTGTTTACATTTATATTTATATATATAAAGAGGAAAGTGTATTTGTTTGTTATTCATGCATTTGGACATGATAAGAGCAAATGCAACCAAACTTTTTAGGGATGATCCTCTCTTTCAGGAGAAGTTTAACGACTACATTTTGACGATGAAAACATCGGTCCTCTACTTGCAACAGGCTCGCCTTTGTATTTGATTGATAGGATTGCAGCATTTAGTAGCATCAAAAACTACTGAGCAGCGCGTTGTGAGCAATCACAAAATGGATACCTAGGGGTTTTTGAGGATGCTGCGCTTAAATCTGTGGCGCATTCGCTTCGAAATCTGGTTGGTTAGTCCGAAACCGACATGAATTTAGCCGCCTAGAAATTAGCTGATCAAAACTTGCGATTTCGAGAAAAAAGTTAGACAGGAACTTTCATAGGCGGTGAATTCTAATTAAACATCCAGTTATCTCAAAATTTTATAGGTTAGCTTGAAACACATAAGATAGGAGTATTTAGGAAAGCAACTATCGTTGGATGATCATAGGGAAAACATTGGGAATCAGAAGCCTAATAAGTTCGATGATGTAGTGAGGCACCTGTGACCTTACTGGCCGGTCCATGTCACATACAAATCGAGTTTTAGAGGAACTTGTTTGCTTGGAGTCGTGTAAGGTAGAAATTTCAAATAAATAGTCTATATGGCTCAGCATTGATTGGTCATACAGATTGACTCCTGAGATTGCTGAAGAGTGTGCCCAAGAACGTTTTTCTATCTGTCTTTCTTTGCAACTAATCACAATTCAATGTGATTTCGGTAGTACAAAATATGATATATCGTCGTAATTCTCCCGATCCATGGATATTGTGAACATGACATTGTAGATCAGTTAGATGAGCTGTTGCGCTTAGTTTCAATTGAAATGAATTTCTTTTGCAACGCTGTCGAAGAATCGCTTTTGCCTGTAGGCTCCCCACTCGAAACACAGCTAAATAGCTGCAGCACTAGGAATGTGACCAAGCGCGATCGAGACTAGTTGAAATAGGGATGATCGAGACATGTATGTGCTTTTATAAATGCTTGACCAAGATAAAAAAAAGTCGATAGAACTCATAAGTTTCATCAAGCTCTTCCGGATCTAGCCCTATAAGAACGAAAAATCTTTCGCCTTTTATCAGTTTTTCAATATCAGTATTTTATATTTAACGCGAATGAAAGTAGCCGGGACAAGCATTTAAGATAAGCCCAAGAGCCAAAGCCGCGACCTGAGAAAAAAATAAGATTTTGTGTGTGTTTACTCTCTATTGATTGGGTTTTCTTACATGTTCTCGTGTCCAATAGAAGTTTTACTTATATATGTCAATAGTGAATTTTCTCAGGCAATGCCAGATACTTCTGCTAGTGTAAAATAAGAGAGAAGTCTGATATTAATTGCATTTTTACATGTCATAAATGTTTCTATAATTTTAGCTTTTATAAAAAGGTCATCTTCGAATATATCAGTAGTTTTGAACATGCTTCCAACGCTTGAAGAACCAGTTCCAGTCAATCACTCTCGAAGCAGGTTAGTAATCTTGTACAAGTTTCTCAAAAAACTTTGAAAAGTAAAAGTGAGGATTTATATAACGAAAGAAGGTTCTCCTTACTAAAAAACATCGATATTCCAATAATATTTTTCGTTGAAGGTTAGTTTATGTATATCAAAACAGCAATAGATGACGAAAAAGAATTCTAGAATAATTTATCTCGTCGTGGTTTTATCAAAACTTTTTGCATAGGATACCAGCATGGATGACGGTCTAATAAAAATCTATTACGAACTACTGAGATTTACTACGAGCTATTATAGTCTGCTAGGATTCTCAAGTTTTCCCAACGTCTACTAAAGCTTACTAAGACCGTTTATATATGCCGCACTAAAAAAAGTAAATATTTCATAAAACTCTCATATGCCTTCAGGATATTCCACGAATATACAAAATTTTTATAAAAATTTTCGTAATCTAATAAAATTTCTAAGAGAATCTTATTAAGACTCGTAGACCACAAGATTTTGTAGTATATTTGTTGAATATACTGTAAGCTGAAGATTTTCTATTAAGTTATTCTTCGTTCATTTATTGTGCACTCAAAAAATGAGTAGACTATAAAATCGGTCAGAGTGTCCCAGACGCTTGGCCGTTTACATGGTAACTCTTCACAAGTTCATCCGACTGGGATGAAATTTTGCATACAACATTATCTCATCAATATCTTGGTCGAGTTCGAAGATACGAATGATTCGTCAAGAAGTTTTGAAATTATCGCAAATAATGTCTTTGTTGCCTATGGTTTTCATAAAAAGCTTTTTCTGTCATCATCAAAAATGAAAACCTCAAATATAATATACTATTAGATAGGAAATTACATAGACTGCAAAATGATATATAAAACATTGAGAAAAATTTTTAAAAACTAATCATACCGATCGAATTCTCGACTTTTCAAACTTATGATGCAACTTAAATCTTCTAAGGACATTTTTTTTACCTTTCCTAGTAAAGACATGTTTTTTCTTTGAGCTTTAATCCTGCTTATGATGACTTATTCGTCCAAACTGACTATTATGTCTCAGTATCTAAGTCAGCACAAGTTCAGCTCTCTATTTCAGAAGTGATGAACTGTCCAAAACACTCACTACCATAAGCTGAACTATTTGAATACTTCTTGTCAATGAATTAAACCTTTTCAAAGAGTTCTGTTCTATCAGATGATCATCATGAAACGTTATATACACAATTTTCAGGATTCATTAAGAGCATTCTAGACGGGATATCTATGATTCATTAAATATCCTATGGGGATATCTATAGGTATTCAAAGCATATCCTATGACTATGACAGTACTCATAGGTCGCCAAGCTCTATTATACATGGATACACATAATTTCCCAAGTCCCATCACATAAGTGTTGATAGGTCCTTAAGGATAACTCCTCTTCTTTTTTGACCATTTCTCAGAGGTGCAGAATCTACCCGTGTGCGGGAACGCGCGTTCGGGGAAATTTTTCTTTTTTACGGCAGATTCTGCACCTCTGCCATTTCTATATCTCAAAGATGGTAAGACCGATCAGACTGAAATTTTTATCATAAATAGAACACCTAAAATGATCAAAGATGTGTTCGAGGAAAAAAATTTTCCAGAGCTTTTGGCGATTTTTTGTAAAACCTATAATTTTTTAGAGAATTTTATTTTGCTCAAGAAAAGCCTATTAGGTTTTGTCCAATTCACACAAGGGGGAATAAACTGATTTCGTGATTTCGAATGATTTCAAATTGATTTCAATTATTGAAATCAGTTTGTTTCCCGTTGAGAAAAACTCAAAACAACTTTAAAAAGTCGAAAATTTGTTTTTTAGCGATTCTATGAACTATTTGTTATGGAAACCTTCTATTACTTGTTATTAGAGAGTAAAATTTCGACATATTTTTGTATAAATCGAATAAAAAATCAACGACAAGTCGGATTGAGCTTGTTCAAGCGAAGAACGAAAGCCCAACATCCGGTCCACTTTTAGAACACAAACAAAAAAAAAATTTTTTAATTTTTTTTTTAATAAGAAGAGAGAGTATCCTTAAGGACATTACTTCAGTTCATTTGAAAAGAAATGTCCAAACAGTTCTTTAGTTCATTTGGACGGAGTTTGTAATCGTGAGATAGTCGAACCCTATTTCCTACTGCTCTTAACGACGATTTTTTAAGACAGTTTGATCAAAATCAATCTGTTGTCAACTATTTTTCACGTTTTAAAGTACACATAATACTTGGATTTAAATCTGAGATTTTCACATCTATTATAAACTACTAAAAGAAAAACTCATAAGGTTTTAGGAAAACTATAAGACTTTAGTGGAATATTAATTTGATTTTGCCTGATAAATCGAACTGAGTATCGAGTATTTAGAATATGGACTTATGAGAAAACCAATTCAACTGTCAAACAGCTTTCGGCTCGGATTATATACATAATGTAGATCCCACGAAAGTCTTAAAAACCCCAAAATAATAAATGTTCATAGACCTTCTGTTTAGAATTATACAAATTTTACTGGAATTTTAGCGTACAACATGATATATATACCGTCATTAGATTTGCATGGTATATGCCATGTCATAGGTTAAAATTCCAGTAAAATTTGTATAACTCTAAACAGACGGTCTATGGTACTTATTCTTTTGGATCTTTCTAAATACTTTTCTAGGGTCTGGCTTATGCACGCAGCCTGAGTATAAAAGCAATTTGTCAGTTGATTCGGTTTCCACGTTAGATTGATTTATTAGACATACCGTCCTGTTAAAAAGAACAGTTATTTCATCTCTCACATTCTAAGTAGTTTCATTAGAATTGTACGAACCACTATCGTTTTATAAGCAGTTATTTATGAAATTTGAAAAAGTAATATACTTATTATGATAATAATCGAAAAATGGAAGTATTTCAGCGGTTGGATGGAAGAGAAGAGGAAACGTTATTTGCTTATAGGCAATATGGTAGGGTATAACAATACGTCATTAAGTTAAAGTGATAGAAACACAGATAGAATCGATTGGAGTAAGGTCAAATGAGATGAAATAATTTTGTCCAAGATGTTGAAGAATCAATGTTTAGTTAGTTTCAAGATCGAAAACAAGTCATAGTTGATTTTATATAATCATGAACATGTAAAATGATATGATGAAAATCTTTGATAAATACAGCAGAGTATTGTATAGTAGTAATATCCATAATAATTTGAAGAGAAACTTGTCCTTCAAGAACGATTATTACAGTTAATAGCTAAAATATCGAAATCAGTGTCAAGTAAAACAATATCTAGAAACAACATTTACTTTTCTTTTCTATCCATGAAGATATTGTGATGTAATTTATAAAATAAAACAATGGTTAAAATGATGATAAACAACTTGGACCAACGTAATAAGACAAACTATCTTTGAGAAAATTTTCAACTAGATAGACAGCTCAATGAGCATTCCTGGATGGAGCTACATCGAAGTTCAATAATTCATGGATCGTTTTCAGTAGACCTAGCTGAATTCAAGCTATTTAAAGTTGTGTGACAAAATTTCTACAGATGATCTCAAGCTTGTAAGCTCATATTTTACCCGTCATTAGAGATTTACTATAGTACGAGAATGATCAAACGACTCTCATTTTTTTAAGATTTAGGTGCAATATAAATGGTTCAAAACAGAGATGTCCATCGCGGCGCTGCCGCTGCCGCTACCGCTGCCGCCGTGGCGGTCGCGGCAGCTTTTCTAGAAAAAAATTTAAAAAACTCATGAATTTACAGATAATCTTGACATTGATGTCTGCTGCACTATAAGATTTGACGAATCTGAGCGATTAGCGACAGTAGCTCTAGTTTAAACCAGTCACAGCCTTGAAAATGGAGATATTTTTAAAAATACCATCGCGGCAGCGGCGCGGTAGCGGCAAGCTTTTTTAGTGTCACATCGCGGCGCGGTAGCTCTTTTTTGACTATCATCGCGTCGCGGTAGCTTTTTGGTGATTATCGTCGCGGCGCGGCAGCGGCAGACTCTCAGCCGCGATGGACATCTCTGGTTCAAAACAAAGAGTTTCTTCCTATTTTGATCATTTTATAAAAATACTACACTGTAAAACATTTTTATCTTAACAAAGTTTCAATAAAAAAAATAAATATCTCGTAATTATACTAGTCCAGGAGCCCTCTAATAATTCGTAAACTATAAGTTTAAAAGCTTGAAATCAATTGTAGACATTTCAACATATAATTTTATAATACTCTCTAAATTGTCGTCATTACGAATCAAACCTAACTTTTTTTTTCAGTCAAAACTTTTCTGTTCATTTTTGACCGAACTATTACAATAAATATCAATCAAAGAAAATTTTTCTCAAACAAGTGGTTAGATATTCATGGATATTTTATCTTTCTCATCTAAAGTGCTATAAAGCACAACAATTTATTTCTCCTAAAAGGATCATATAATATATAGATTGAAATTACGATTTCTAGACAATCAATCATGTTCCCAGGTTGAACAAGCAGATGTTAGATCATACAAGATATTTTATCTAATCATACGATACAATTCAATACTATCAATAGGTTTTTTTTTAAAGATTTCGTAATACTCAAATTGTAATATATCAGCAGAATTCTGACAAGATTCTTATATCAAGGAATGTACAAAGATCAACTGAATGATCTTATCTTGTCTTATCAGACCGTCTATGATTTGACGTGTTTTTTTTTTCTCACAAGAGAAATGATAACTACATTGCTGTTACTATCAAGAAATATAACGAAGAAAAAAAGTCTTGTTGAACAGTATAGTATTTCGTACCATTAAAGTAATGAAATAATAATCAATCTGACAAAAAGTACTTTTCTCTTATTGCATACTAAACCATTGACTTATTTGTGAACTATTGATAAAATCGAGAAAATTTTCTTTTAAATTTTCAAAGAATACTTTACTCCAGCATCGAATGCTTGGGACACGAGTTATCTCTATTAAAACACTAAACATACATTTATCTCGTCCTACACAAATATGCAATAAACGAGCACAAGATATTTCTACCCATTAAATATTCATCAATTTAGACATAGATACCTAAGACTCCATAGTAATATATATTACTGAAGAAACATGACAATAAAATGATATTCTAGTGATTAAATTTGATGAAACTACTTAAATGAATATAAATAAAGATCCATAAAAGAATGAGACTCAGTCTATAAATCTAACATCATAAGTGAAGACGAAAAGAACAGTATTTAAAAGCTATAGCTATGAGCACTAAACATAAACGTATTGTGATAAGGATACAGGCATGAAAATAAGTAAAAGGTATAGATGTATGGATATTCATATAAAGATTATTGATACTCGAAATAAATTACATGTTTAAGGGTGTAAACACAAATCTAAATATAATAGTATACGAATAAACTATAGATAAGATAATGTGTCCGTAAGGATATACCGATGGGTTAGATTTATAAATAAAAGATTTTGTGTTCAATGTGAAATTAATTTGAATTACATTGAAAACATTAAGACATGATGATGTTATTTATGTGCCTTTGTAAATAAATCTGTAGATATCTTATTGTATGGATCTGATATGATCATATATGAATTAGTAATAGTTCTTATTATCCCATTTCTTAATCTAAGAATTATTTTTATAGGCGAATGAGACGAATGACAAGAAGATATAGGCCATCAATAGGTATGTTCTGTTCTATGTGCATCATATGTACAATCGGATGTACGATTGTTGTGGCTTTAATTCCACTTTATCTTCCAATTAAACAAGTGGATGTTAAAGATACGTGTATGTTATGTTTTCTTTTGCATTTATCTATCTTTATATTTCTTCAATGTTTGTTCAGTCACTGAGTTGTTCACTCTTATATATACAACCAACTTGGTAAATGCAACTTCTCGTATCGTTGATCATTTAGATATTTTAGCCAATAATGTATACTATGCACTTTTCTAAAATTATTGTTTGATGTTTTTTTTATCTAATTATATAGTTTATGAGAGCAGTTCATCTCTCAGGAATTAAAATAATTTCTGCTCGATTTGTTCATCCATCATCAATAAATATTGACAAGAAGAAACGAGCAACAGAGTATGAGAGAACTATGTAGTTTATTATTTGATGGAATGTTTTTGTTTTTTATTTTAGAACACTTGTGAATCAGTGTTATAAAAATTTAGGCTACTATGGAGATGTATTTATTATCGTAGTCTCGGTTACATATCCAAGGATATGTTATTTAGATGGTTGTCGACAAAACTACAAGGCCATGATTCGTTCTCATATAAAGACTTTATTTAATGAAACAAGTCTAATATTATCATTTACTAATGGTGAAGAAATAAATCTTCAGCTTATTCTCTGTTTATTTAATGAGAATTCTACAGGTAAATAATTTATTCATTTGTAATAAAAGAAATAAAGTATCATATTTGTCGTATCGTACTAAGTAATATCAACAATAATATCTCAAACAATTAATACATCACAATTTTCTTAGAGTTACTCATCGAATCATTTTTTCTTTTTTTGCTCTTGAAAGAGACATTTTGCTAAGAATATTCAAAAAGACACATTTTGATATGATTATTGAAATTTAACTTATAGAGTGCATCAGTTATGTTAGCAAAATCTATTTTATTATAGATAGTCAACATGAAGTTTATGAGAACGTTAGCTTAATTAGTTTAAATTTCAATAATTTTCAACATTAAGATAAAATAGAATGAATGTTAATTGAATATCTGAATAATGACATTTATTAGTTAACTAAAACTTTTACTCATTAAAAGAGGCAGAGTTGGAACGTGTATTGACATAATATAATGGAAGATACAATCATTATCAAATCAGCCATTTTTATAAATTATTTTGTCTTTCCAATAAAGTCTTGAGGTTGATACATATTGGATAGAGACTATCTGAATCATTTGCTCATGCAAATTCATAAATAAATGATAAAATTTCCTCACAATTTAATATAATTATCTATTTACATTTTGATAAGAAATTTGTCTTAATTTGATTAACATTAAGAAGCGAAAAAATGATTATGTAAGCGACATCTGAATACAGATATGACGTTCGTCTATCTCACATTCATTCGAACTGCATAGTATGTTAATAAACTGTCCCGAGATATTTCTAAAAAATGATTGAGTTAGTAATAGTTATGTCTTCCATGATGTTGTATCAAAACAAATCCTAATTCTTCCTTTTTGATTAATAAAAATTGTAGATAGCTTGCCAATATCGTTGTTAAGATGCTTGTCTTACATTCACTCCTGATTAATTCTTCCATCAATAATTCTATGGATGCATGTTAAAAACTGTTTCTTTGCAATTGTGTAGTTTAAAAGTCAAATGAAACACGAGAAGGAATGTTTATCAATTTTAATATTGTTTACATTATTTCTTTTATTCTACTCATCTAATTTATAGGATGACTTAATATCTGTAGAAATTAAGTTTTTTAAAAGAAACCTATTCGTTCTATGTGATCTAGATTCATATGCATTAGAGTCCTGTGGAACCGTTTTTCCGTTATGTTTTCGCTTTTACAAAAAAATTGCATGAACGGAAACTCTTGAAAAAGCTTCGAGAACAATAAAAGAAAAGTCCGTTATCACAATTCTTTTGGTTTTTTGATATATTGACGATGTGATAAGTTTTACAGCTTCTGTCTAATTTCCAACTTGTACTTACTAGAAATGAATAATAATGTGTGAGTATTTCACAAGGAAAAAGACAAAACTATATGAATTGTGTCAAATATACACTCATATGTCAAGCGAGAACAAAAGTATTGTTTTTACAAGAATAGGAATGGAAATCAAAGAAAGTTATTTTTGTAGGACTCTGATATATGCATTATTTGTTTATCAATCATTGGTTATTATTATATTTTTATTCTTGTATTTTTACTGATTGTGAGTTAGTAAATAGGAAGTGTGATGCATGTCTTATTTTCTCTCTTTGAAATGACATTAAATTCAAGTGACGAAACTATCGCTTTTGACTAAAAAAAATTAAAATATTCATGCCTAGTTAATATATTACAAAGAAATAACTTTAAAATATTTTTAGCAAAAAACTTTAAAAAAAATCATTTTTTGCATTTTGCTTTTAAGGAAAAAATCTTTTGAAAGAATCTAAACGACATGATCCTGTCTCTTTAAATATTTTACACTAAGTTTTATGACATAGTTTTCAAAATGTTTTTCTAGCTGAATTCATACTTTCTTACGATGTACTGTGGAGAAAAAACGAGCAAATCTTTAATTTATGATCACTAATATTTCAGAAAATATTTCCATCATATTAGTGTAAGACATTGGTATTCGTTTAAGTTTGAAATAGTGTTTCATGGTTTAATTTTCTCGATTAATAAAAAAAAGGAATGAATTTTTAGGGTACAGAGAATTCATCATACTTAAATGCTACAGTTTTCTTCTTTTCTTTTCATTGTTAACTGATTTCCACTTCTTTCACATATATGACTGTTCACGCTATAATATAATAGTTAAACAGTACTAAAACCATTTTATATGAACGCTTTCTCCTTCTATTTCGAATAATATTGATAAGACAAAATATTAAATCAGTATTTACTATGCGATATATAGTCAAATAGGTTCTATGGGGAAATACTAAATAATGTATTGTGTTTTCTAAGAAAAAGAAGTGAAATGGAACTAAATGGTTTACATATGTTATAAATTCAAATGAATATATATTGTTATTTATAGTAACATTGACAACTACTGCCGGCTTGACACCACATATCCGCTTCAATTGGACAAGTGTAATTCCATCTACAATTACTTCGACGACCACAACCAAATACATCATCGATGAAAGTGAGACAGAGTTACTTTTTGATTACCGTTGACTAATTATCCTATTTCGTCATGTTCAATATTGCAGAACTAATACTATCCAATTAGAGAAATTTGATTACTCTTTAATACAAGACACCTCATCAACATTGAATTCCGTGTTGAAGTTTCTTAGTTATTCCAGAGATTATCCTTAAAACATGTCGAGATGCATGAGAGTAAGAGCTAGAGGTACTTTCATAAGGTATTTCGAAATTAGTAAGATTTTTTTTTGGTACGAGAATAAGGCAGACTTGCTAGAATTTTCGAATAATTCCATCTAGACTGAACTTGTAGAAATTTGGATATAGATGAATTCGATCAAAAACGATTAGTTCACTTAATTTGAATGAAGATTGAGATTTCGACATTGTATGTAACTTGTTTCAAAGGTAGAACTGGTTGAGCAATATTCAACATCACGGAATAGGATGTATCCATGTACCATTTTTGAAAAAAACATTCTCTTTCTCATAATTATTAGAAGATCATACTTAGCAAATATTAAACGCAAAGCAATGTTTTTTTGTATTGTTAATAGTTCAATTAGATGAATTTTCGTTTAGCCCATATTGCACCAAATTTATGCTTTATCTCACATTTTTTGAAAAGCAGCCAAAATTGATTTACGAAAGAATCACTCGATATGTTCCAAGGGAAAAACAGCGGATTCGAGTTTTTATAGATTTCAAATTCAAAAAAATCCGTTTTTTCCTTCTTGACCGAGATCCTCGTACTCCTGAAGTACAGTAGAAGTCAAGAGAAAACAAATAATTTAAATCATCTGAAAATCAAAACTAAATCTTTTTCAATCATATTAAACCATGTCAAAATATGGGTTTTGTTGATTTAAGAAAATCTAAAAATGATTTTAAATGATAAAATCATAAATTGTTGTCTCCGCTCGGTGAAGGTGCAGCAGAAGTATAGGGACGTACAAGGAAATGCAGGAAGTTCCAGGGAAGCACCAGAAAATATACGGAAGTGTAGGAAAGTATAGGGAAATATAGAATATCATAGGAAAGTACAGTAGGAGTATGCACTTCAGAAGTCCCACTTTTCGTTCTTTAAATCTAATCCTTTGTGGAACCTTCTAGTATATATATATATATATATCGTACAAATCAACTGTAACATTTGTTTCTAGTGTCAACTACTAAGCAATCCATTGATAGGATTACTTCATTGTTAACAACATTTCTTCGCAACCGTACAGAAAGTGTATTTACATCAAATGTTACACGAGTTACACTAAATTCGAATAGTAGAGAAACCATCTCTCTACGGACATTCATCGACACTACCACAAGAACAGATAATATCAATTGGCCTACCTCAACAGAAATTCCAATCGCACAATACCAAACAAATAAGGAACCATTGATCGAAGATTTCCATACTGAAATTAATACAAATGATCATATATCAACTACTGCATCCATCCCACAACAAATAACAGGTGATGATAAATCAACGGAAAAACCAATAGACATGCTAAAAACTAGTATTTTATTACCAAACATAGTGGTATCTGATGTCGAAACCACTAGTATTCAAACATCAACAAAAATGACAACAAACTCTCACACAATCAATATTCAAACAAAAGCCGATGATATGATATACACTGCTAGAAATAGTAACGACCCATCAATAGAAGGAAACACAGTTATACCAACGACCAATACTCAAACGGTAACCGGTGTGACAAATTACGTTCACATAAGCAGTCCTCAAACCTCAATCTCAGATACTACACCCATTCAAACAACCACTTTCCAAACACAAACGCAGGGAGGAACTCTTACAGCAAAGACTAAAACCACGACAGAAAGCAGTCTAGTAGGCGACACAACACTACAAATTACCGAAACGATCGAAGCTCGGCATCTAAGCACACCAGTAATCGAAACATCAACAAAAGCTACTGCAACAACAGAAACTCAAAAACAAACTGTCGTATCAGCAAAAACTTTTCCACAAACAAGTGAGAAAACACGACAAACTATTGTATACACTCAAACAATCACACAGAGTACTCTAGTAGACGATACATCATTGGAAAACACTGCTACGACAAAAATCAACCAAGACATGAATGTAATAAGTAGTTTATCACAAACAAATATTCTATCCACCGAATTCATGTCTCAACTCACTTCACTAAAAGATACATCATTCGAACTATCAACATCAAAACACACCTCTCCCTCTATAACAATACTACCCAACACACCACGCGTAATCTCCACATCAAATGTCATGCCTACAGAAAAGACTGCAATAATTGATACATCAGCACAACATACAACATCAATCGAAGGATCCTCATCAACAATTTCATTAAATCGTGTATCACCCACAATTACAACAACGATTCACACTCATCCTCAAACTATTTCGCTAAGCAATATATTACCAGAAGTTACACTATCGACTGAAACATCAGTAGAGCTCTCAACATCCACTGAAACAAAACCAGAAAATACTTTATCATTATATACATTCTCAGACACAACTGCCTATATTAAAACTTTCCCCCGGACAAGTATATTAACAGATATATCAACTCAAATTACCACACCTAATAACATACCTTCTCAGACCACTTCAAGAACTCATGCATCAACTGAAATAAGTATAACTGTTGAAACACCTCCGCAGACAACCTCAATTATGGTTACATCATTCGACATAGTTACTCCTAATGCTATAGTGTCGCAGACCAATACAATTACCGATACATTAACAGAAATCAGAACATCTGTTCAAACATCTCCAGAGGCAGACTCAACGTCACATCTATCAACTGATAATTACATATCCATTGATACATCTCCAACTACAACTAGATTTGCCGGTACCGCACCGCAAATGACTACATCTATTAACATATCTAACGCAGCCACTTCATTAACCCGTACATCAAATGAAATAAATACATCCTCTGGAACATCACCACCGATCACTTCATCTACATCATTTCGATTAAGTACCTCTATTGAGACCTTTCCAGATACAACTTTATATACCATTCCATCAACAGGAATTCGTACATCGATTCAAACATCTGTAGGTATCCTCTCAGTGGGTGATATGTCAACTGCAACAAGTACATCGATGGACATATCTCCAGAGACAATTTCAACAGCAGGCACTACGAAAATAAATAGTTCAAGCCAAATACTTTCACAAGCAACCTCAGCACTAGAGACAACGGAAACAAGGAAATTGATGGCAACATCTTCACAGACAACTTCACAACAAGAGACACCGGAAATAAAAACATCAATCGAAACTACTCCACAAACAACTCCAATCAGAGAAACAACCAAAATCAGTCCAGCCGTTGAAGCATCTCCACCAACAACGTCAGCATCGCAAATAAGTGCATCAATCGAAACATCTTCAGACAAAACCTCAGTACCGGAGTCCAGCAACATCAGTATATCGAGCGGAATATTTTCGAACACAACTTCAGTATCCGAGTCGACCGGTATAAGTACATCAATCCAAACATCTGTAGAAACAAATTTAGCATCAGAGTCAACCGATATGATTACATCGATCGAAACATTCTCAGACGTAACTTCCGTAGCGGAAACCATCGATATAAGTACATCAATGCAAAAGTCTGTAGAAGCAAGTTCACCACCAGAATCCACTGATACAAGCACATCAATCGAAACATTTTCCCCCAAAACTTCAGCACCACGGTCCAGCGGTATAAGTATTTCAACTGAAACATTCTCAGATACAAGTTCAGTACTAGAATCCACCAATATAAGCACATCAATCGAAACATCTTCAGAGAGAACTTCAGCACAGGAGTCCGTTGATACAAGTACTTCAATGGAAGCATTTTCTGATACAACATCAGCACAGGAGTCCACCGGCATGAGTTTATCGATTGAAAGATCTTCCAACACAACTTCAGCACCAGATTCCACCGATATAAATATATCAATCCAAACGCCAGTAGAAACAAGTTCAGTATTGAAGTTCACCGATATAAGTACATCAATGGAAACATCTCCAGATATTACTTCAGTATCGGAGTCCATCGATATCAGTACATCGAGCGTAACATCGTCCGGCACAATCTCAGTACCCGAGTTCACTGATATCAGTACATGGAGTGGAACATCATCGAACACAACTTTAGTACTCGAGTCCACCGGTTTAAGTACATCCATGGAAGCATCTTTCGACACAGCTTCAGCACAGGAGTCCACTGATGTTGGTCCGTCGAATGAAACATCTTCGGACATAACTTCAGTACAGGAGTTCACTGATGTGACTACATCGACGGGAACATCTCTAGAAACAATTTCGGCATTGGAGACAACCGACATACCAACATTAATTGAAATATCTCTGAAAACAAACACAATAACGGACACAACTGACATAAACCTCTCGATTGAAACATCTCTCGAAACACGTTCACTACCGCTCCAAAACAATATCAGCACCTCGATAAAACCATCTCCAGAAACAAATCTAGTACCACATACAACCGATATAAATACATCAACGAAAACACATCCAGTAATAAGTACAGTACCGGATACGACCGAGTTAGGTACATCAATGAAAATATCTAATGACACCCATTCGGCACTCTACACAACCGACATAAATACATCAATGGAACCACCTTCAGACACGAATTCAGTACCCAACATTATCAATCTAAGTACGTCCAAACAAACATTCCACGGAACACCTTCAGTACCGGAAACAACCAAAACAAGTACATCAACAAAAACCTCTCATGAAACAAATTCAGTAACAGCTATAACCCGCGTACATACATCGACAGCAACCAATTCACCACCGGATACAACTGAAAAGACTACATTCATGGAAACATCACCAGAGAACACCTCCACACTGCAGAGAACCCACACAACCGCATCCATCCGACAATCTACCGACGCAACTTCAGTAACAGATACCACCGACACGAGTACACAAATGAACACATCTCCACAAACCAGTTCCACACCGGACACAACCAACATAAGGACCTCAATGCAAACATCTGCCACGAAAAGTTCACCACTGAATCCAACCGATATGAATAAATCGATAGAAACATCTCCAAAAGCAACTTCACCAGCGGCAACAACCGATATTAGAGAATCAACAGAATCATCAAAAAAAACAAGGTCAGTATCCGAGAACACCGATACAAATACAATAAAAGAAACTCAATCGGGAACAAGTTCGGCACCCGATACAACTACCACAAGTACCTTTACCTATTCATCTCCAGACACAAGTTCGACACCGGATACAACTGATACAGGCACATTTCTGGAATCAACTCGAGGATCAAACTCGTCAGCGGATACAACTGATACAAGTACAATTATCGAATCGCCTCCAAGAACAAATTCGCCAACGGATACAACTGATACAAGCACATTTATGGAATCGTCTCCAGAATCAAGTTTGGCACCGAATAAGAGTGATACAAGCACATTTATGAAATCATCTCGAGAAACAAGTTCGGCTCCGCATACGACTGATACAAGCACATTTGTGGAATCATCTCGAGAAACAAGTTCGGTACCGGATACGACTGATACAAGTCCATTTATAGAATCATCTCCAAAAACAAGTTCGTCACCCGATACGACTGATACAATCACATTTATGAGATCATCTCCGGAAAAAAGTTCGGTACCAGATCTGACTGATACAAGCACATTTATCGAGTCGTTTGCAGAATTAAGTTCGATACCGGATACGACGGCTACAAGTACATTTATCGAGTCGTCTACACACACAAGTCCGGTACCGGATACAACTAATACAAGCACATTTATGGAATCATCTCGAGAAAAGAGTTCGGTACCGGATACAACTGATAAAAGCGCATTTCTGGAATCATCTCCGGAAACAAGTTCGCCACCAGATATGACTGACAAAAGCTCATTTATCGAGTCGTCTCCAGAATTAAGTTCGGTACCGGATACGACGGATACCATTACATTTATCGAGTCGTCTCCAGAAGCAAGTTCGGCACTTGATACAACTGACACAAGCACATTTATGCACACATCTCCAGAAACAAGTTCGGTACCAGATATGACTGACATAAGCTCATTTATTGAGTCGTCTACAGAAGCAAGTTCGGCACTTGATACAACTGATACAAGTACATTTATAGA
>JAJEKB010021580.1:247787-264082 GCA_022393335.1 Macrotrachela quadricornifera | reverse complement strand
ATCAAGAGAAAGAACTCTTATATAAAAAGTGTCAATTAATATATATATAGACAAAGAATATAAAATGAGTTTTGATTCTCTACATCATAAGAGAATAAAAACTTATTTTTAACTCATATATATATATAATATTTTGAAAGAACACGAACGTTTTTTCTTAGTCTGATGAGCACTGTATTTGTAAGGATGTTTTTATTAGTATTACTGCACATCTTTTGCTGCATTTTTTTATGTAATACAATAACAATAGGACACATTAAACAAGCTCAAATTGTAAATTCTCAAAATACTGCTCATCTCGTTTGGCTTATCAATCAAACATCATGGTCTCAATGTATGTGTTCTGCTCTTCACTCATATACATCATTTAAAGGAGGTTTTAATTATTTTTCATCAAATCAAACATGTCAACTATTTATTAATGTATCAACGTCATTTGAGTTAATTATTCAGCGTGATGTCATTGTATGTTTATTCCCGTCTTCCATAATTAAACGTGATACACCATGCTGTTCAAATTTCACTTGGCTATTCGAACAAATACGTAATACGAGTACGTTGAGTATTACTAACGTTACTCAAATCATGGGTATCGCATTAAATACAGATTTGAATCAGTTGGGTACTGTAGGAAATGTATTGGGTATTCGAAATCCTGCCTTGATTAATGAAGTATTATTGAATACATCATTGCTTGCTATAAATGCAATGCCGATTACTTATCATAAAAATTTATTCTATGTTGGTTTTAATCCATCACCTGCACCTTATTCTCTTTTTGTCTATTCAGCATCTAATTTAACATTAGTAACACAAATGAATTTTACTGTTGCTAGTGCAAGTGGTCCCAATCATCTTATTTGGCTCTTCAATGATACTTTAGTAGGTATTCTTTTAATCAACAGTACAGTTTTGATGAACTCAACAATTAACTTTTATAATTGGCAATCACCTCTTCAATACACATTTAATCGATCACAAGTTTTACCGTTTCCACGTGCATATGGCATTACAAAAACTCCAGATGATGCATTTATCTTTATCACTGATGCATGGTTTTCAGGTAGTGTATGGCGTCTTTCAACTACATTTCCTTATACATGTACACAACTAACGTTAACAAGTGGCGCCAATTTTGCACAGTTACCTGTTGCAGTTTCAATTGATACATGCAGTCGATTGTGGGTTTCTTATATGGGTTTTGGTTTACGTGTCTTTGATATGTCAACATTACCCGGTGTTCTACTTGGTTCATGGAACAATTTTGCTTCGTATCCATTGATCAATGACATGATACTCACTGATGATTATCAACTCTATTTTGTTGAGCGTAACAGATCACAGCTTATTCGCTATGGAACATCACTTCAATGTACATCTTAAACTAAATAACAAAGCAAAAATGCACTAAAGTGACTGTTTTGTCTGGTTATATTTCAATTACTTTAAAATAAATAGAATCAATGCAAGTAGAAGATAAATAGGACTATGTTCTTTCTTGTTAAATGCCATCGAAGCGGATTTTTTTGTCTATGCACTTGTATGAGAACATATAATATATAATTACTTGTTTAAATTCTACTTGAATAGAAATAAATAACCTTATGTCCGTCAAACAGAATATTAGTTATGTTGCAATTTATTACACTTATTAAAATATGTCAATACAGTTCTCTATGAAGTCTTCAGTCTGTGACTCTTATAAAATAAATACGTAGACAAGGATAAGAACAAAAATCGCCTCATTCATCCTTTTTCTTTATATATTTGACCTTGCTCGAAGCAAGCTGATCTTTGATTCCATATGTCAAATCCTTTTTAAGAAATAGTGAATTATTTGGACGAGAAATATTTCGATTGAAATTTTACGTTGATCCAGCTGACATATTATATATACATAAGTCTATGAGGAGAAGGCTTCAATCGATTGAGTTCATTAATGGTATATGGAAGATGCGTACTCAATCCTTTTAACTTCACTTCATCCTTACTCTTATTCTTCAGTGTCAGTCAATTCATTAAATAATTTTCTTCTGAAGTTCGAACAAAAATCCTTTTATATTATCTCTATTCACTGGTTGATAATGTATACAGAAAGTCGAATATTCAAGTAAAGCCATACGTTATGATATTCCTTATGAGCAGTTGAATAGTTTATCTTTATTAAAATCTATTACTTTATTGCCGTCTCCTGATCTCAAAATAAAAGGGATACTTAGTTGCGCTGATTATGCTTTATCTATTCATCTAAAATCTTGATATGCTAAATGGTGAAAATTTAACAATGAAAAATATCAGTTAATAAAATGATACTTTTACAGATGGTCTTCATCATTTCATTGTTGATTTATACGATGAATATTAAATACTTTACTTGTAAATGAATTTCATTACAATGTAAAAATTCAATTCAATATTTATTAGTATTGTATGATTGTTTTAGCATCAACAATCAATATAAATTGGTTAGTGAATAAAAATTATTATTTTGATTTTTGTTTTTATAATTCATCAAGAGAATTGATTACTCGTTTTAAAAATCTTTGTCATGAAATCATCTATGAAATATTTGAAGTCTTTCATTTTTGTCAGGCATTTCAAGGTTTTTATAATCTCAACCAATGATATCAAAATTAATTTTCATCTATATTAAAATATATATTTCAGCATTGTTTAATACATATTATTGTACCTCACGTTTGCTAAATTCAATCATATCGTTTATTGAATCCATGCATTGTAAATATGAGTAGAATGTTTCCTAATTTAGTGACAAAATTTGCCTTAAATTATATTAAATCTGATTCTATCGAAGAGATTGTAAATCATTTATCTTCTTTACCTATGTTATCCTCATTAACTATTATATATATGGATGAATGTACTAAATGAAATCATATCGAGTATCACTTAAAATATTCACATGCCTAAATCCATTGCCTATCACATTTTGATTATCTTATGTTATTAAACACATATTTTTCTCAAATTGTATGATATCATATTTACTAATTTTGAATTTCTGGTCATAGTGTACTGTGATAATTACTCTAATTTTCCAATTGAATGTTTAAATGCTACTCAATGATCAACAAATCCATATAGGTAGGAATTAATAAGCTCTATTTGTTTGCTGTAATATATTATTGTTCTTTTCCTTTCCAGTAACACATGATTTAATTGCAACTAGCCTCATTCATATTGTTTCTTTGAAACAGCTCAATAAACTAACTCTTGATTATTATCCTATTCCTTTTGAACAAGTAATTGAACTCTTACAATTCACATTTAATATTCATACATTGAAACAGATTCTCTTTCATTTCAACAGAATAAAACATTTCAATTAGTGTCCAAGACAAATATTATTACTATTATGGCTATTGAAAAAATATGTACATTTAACAAAATTCAACTACGTGATGCACTTTTTCTTCCGTTAGAATATCTTACGATGAACTTGCGCGAAAAAGATTTAGAGTCAAAAATGAATAATTGTACTCGTTATTTATCTTTATTGTGTATTTTATATTTATGTAGAACTTCGATAGAAAGATTGAAAATTTTGATAGAATCAAAAAAACTTCTTTTTAGTTTTACTATAAAACTTACTGATCAAAAACTATATTTATAGTACTAGAATTTACTTATTAAACAAATATTTGTACTACTTGGTTTTTTTTAAATGAAGAAAAATTTTGTGTTAATTTCTATAACCAGGAAGAAAAAAATAATAATTCATTTTAGTATTAATTAATTCTTCAACGGTAATATTATATAACGGGATGAAGAGAAGATTTCAAGGGCTATTATACGGAGGTACTCATAGTTCCTCAAGACAGTAAGAAGATAACGTAATAAAGCTATAACGGAAAAAGATATAATGTGAAAAGGCTGTAAGGTTACATGAAGTATAAAAATATGTGCGATATAAGAGTATGAGATTTTGGGACTATGTGTCTATATATACACAATATCGAGTTCTAGTGTGAAAATAAAACAATACAAAAGTCCCGTTTTATGATATTTATATGTTGTTGCAGGATAAAAATTTTAGATAGGAATCAAAATGTCTGAAAATAGAAACAAATTACGATAGATTGCATGCATAAAAAGATGAGAAGTAACATCATCAGTACTTTCCTCTTCAATTCTATCTTTTCTTATCAGTAGTCTCTTGTGAACCTTGCAAGTAGTAAAATAAAAGAGATGAGGATGAAAAAGAGGGATTCTCTGGGTTATAACCTATTATTTTACAAAAATCTTTCTTTTAGAATTTTTTCCTACGCTTTGTTGCATCAAAATAAGATTACTTTCACCTTCTTCCTCGCATGCCGTAATCAATGGGAAAAAATTCTAAAAATAATATTTGTGAAAAATAATGGGTTATAACCCATAAAATTCGATTTCTCTTATATTATTGTTTTGTTTAATTTTCTATAACAATGTCAAAAATACTTATTAATTGTATATTCTCTATAATTTATATTTCATGAATTATTTATAGATTTGGATTATTTTTATAATCATTCCAAAGTTGATCTAATGATTTTCCATTAGTAAATTGAGTCCAAGATTTCATCGAATAAGTATTATTACGTTTAACTGCATCAAGTTGATTAACAATCTCTGGATAACGCCCTTCACACCAAGCTAAAAATCGAGCAGTTACTCGATATGAATTGGTATAATTTTGACTTTGATTAAAATCTGACAATGACCATCCAGAAGCTTGATTATTTATACCATATTTCCATCGAACATAATCTGCGATACCTTCGGTTAACCAACTTGGATCATAATCTCTATAAGCTTGAACGACATGCATATTTTCATGTGTAATAACATCTGTATCCTGCGGATTATTTTGAAGCCAAGTAGCACTAATCACAATGGTTCCGGCTAAAGTATAAGCAACTCCACGATAGGTTGTATCAATAGTTATGCTAACATTCCGAGCGCATGACTTTTTGTTGAATCGATCGCACATTTGTGGTCTAAAATGAATGAAGCGATTTCAGATAATAAATGGAAAGATTAAAGATGTTTATCTTACAGTGTAACAAAAAATGTATTAATACATCTTTGTCTTGTAGTTTGATTAAAATTAGGATCATTATTAATCAATATTAACGTGTAATTGTTTGAAGTATATATCTTTGTGTCAATCAATGAAGAAACTGTTCGTTGAGATAAAATAAACAACGAGAGAAACTGGATACTCATTAATATATTCATTATTGAATTTAAATAAATTGGTCATATAGTTACAATCTTATCTTTCAATCCGGCATTGGACGTAATCTCAGTATAGACGCTAACATATACCTAACGAATACGACTGAATTAATGATGCTCTCAGTATTTTAACTATAACTTTTTTTCTTTCTGATCTTTAAAGGTGTTTGTTTTGCTAAAAGATGCGTCGTGAAATTTGTTATAAAACCATAATGAATCTTATTCAAAATATAAAAAGTATCCAATTTATAAAGCTAGCGAATGTCTCATACATGTCTGGTATTTGTATAACTTTTTTAATTAGCAAATAGATATATTTTAAAAACGAAATACATCATAAGATACAGCGTGAAAAGTTCTACAAGCTGCATTAAAAACTTTATTTTAGACATGCACTTTTTATTTTCTAAATGGTTAAAAGTCTGTACAACCAGTTTTCAATTCTACGGAAAAGATCATCTTTTAGTTGCATTAATTGTAGAGTTTATTACACTACATCTTGTAATATATTTAATTTTCTTTTAATAGAATATATTAGGTGATACAATGATAAAAGAAGAAAAACGAATTCGTTATGTATCAAAAAATGATCTTTTCCTCAATTTGAAAACTGATGCCTGCTAGAGGAAGATAAAAAAGAGATACGAACACTAGCCATTCGTAGAACAACCGGTAGCTTTGAATAATATTTATATAGTTTTTGTCCTTAACTTTCTACAGAAATAAGTTGAATTATGGCTTTGTAGAGAGTTCCACAGCGCATATTTTGATGAAATAACTAGCTCTAAAGATCAAAAAGAAAAAAAGTTATAGTCAAAATACTTAGACTATCATTTGTTCTGCCGCATTCGTTAAATCTGGACAAACGAGATATTATTCAGTTTATTCGGATAAGATGGAAAATAAATACTATGATGTAAAATCTGATAACTTCTATGTATTTTTGTTTCTCTCTAAAACAAAAAAATCATATCATTTACTAAAATTTATTACAAAATTTTGATAAGATGTTTAATATATCCAATGAAAGAGTTACAAGAAATAAAAAGAATATCGTTTTTTCTTGACAAACAAATTTAAAAAATGTCAAATCTTATCTTGTGCATAAATCAACAATGCTGAATACTTTACTCTAGCCATTAGAATAGTATTGCTAAGCGGTATTATGAGTATATCACTATTCATCTACAATACACTATTTGTCATAGAACAAAATGTCTTATATTATGGAATTTATTTTTATTAGCGATTGTTTAAAGTCAGATTTTAGAAAAGTCATTAATAATAAGTTAATAAAAACATTAACATTAAATAATTTGATTTTCTAAAAATGAAATTGAGAAGGACATTTTTCTAAGTAGAAAAATGTGAGGAATTTTGTACAACGAAACGATAAAAATAATATTCGATATGTCTTTTAAGGAGATGAATATCATTTCACATTCAAAAGAATCCCATCTTCAATGGATAAAAGATACAATTATGAGCTCGCATTTAGTACAATCTGTTACTTTAGAATTAGAAATATTTTGATTACACTTTGTTGTTGTTTTTATTGACATGCTTGGATTATTTTCTTGTCTTGTTGAAGTGGTTAAATCGATTTCCTGCGTTGTTGATATAATTGAATCGGTTCTTTGCGTTGTTTCATCTAATAAATGCAAAAAAAATTTGAATTAATATAAAACAATAAAAACGTTTTTACCTGGTACAAAAACTTGTTTATTTTTTTGCCGAAAATGAAAATTTAGTACAACACCGATAGCTGATGCTATGATGATGATGAATATTATAAGTAATCCAATCCTCCAAACACGATGCATTGATTAAAAAGACTTTTCTCAAGCAAGATAAGTGAATGTTAGGATTAAAACTAAAAAACAATGTACAGATGGGTATTTTCGCCCAATCTCTAGGTATTTACCAAAAACATTAAATTATAGAGTTTCAACCTGAAATTTTGATCATAAATGTGAGACTTTCTCAAGATATCCAATTTTCAAATAAACTTGGTTTCCATGATCTGCATGTGTTTGCGATAAACTAATATTTATTAAAAATTGAATATATTATGAGCAATATTTTAGGTCAAAACCCCACAATTTAATATTTTGGTAAGCATCTAAAAACTGGGCGAGAATTCAATAAAACGACCATAAATTTTGAAATAAAGATTAGAGACAGAAATGAATGTGGGCTTTTTTTCTAACTCAATATACTCTATCAAAATAGATATAAATAAATCTAAACTGGGATGTTTCATCTCGGATAATTCTCTTGTAAGTGACCAATGACGATGCAGCATTATACATATGCGATACGATTGATTTTCCTTTATAGAGTGATAAGAACACATTTTGGAAAAGAGTTCCATTTCTCATGCGAAAAGTGACTACTATTGCAATTAATTAGATGAATATTTTTAAGGAAAAGGATCTAAGACATGTTTTTATACTTTTCTCTGGTAAATATTTCTATTTCAGGAAAAATTGAACTTTATTATGAATAAAATGACATGAAGAATATATTCGAAAAAAGAAATGTAAGTTACTTTCAACCTCTTTCTATTTTTGACCATATCTGGAATTAATAACAGCAATCGAACGTTCAGACCAATTAATTACTAGTATTTCTACAGCTGCGATCTACTCGGATTTGAGGGTTACACTAGACTCGTGATCTTCTGTTAAAAAGAAAAATGGACTATCCTGAACAAGTGTTTAGAAAACGAACTGAATATCTAACATATTAAGTGCGATTATTTTGCTTTGAAGCTGTTTTCCAACTACTTCTCAATTGACCAACATGAAAAACTTATTCAGAGGGGCGATTAAATGCTTACAAACTCAGTGATCATGCAACCTTTTTTTTATTCATTCGCATCGCAAAGAATTCGTGTGAAATTTGAAATTCCGCCCACATCAAAACTTCACGTAGACTAGATTATGTACAAAATCTTATAACTTTTGGCCAAAACTTTCATTAAATATGCAGCTTCTTCACTGTGAATGTTGTTTAATAGACATAATAGAAAAAGTGAATATTTTGAAACGTTTGTATCAAATAAATGTTTCGGTCAAAAACTCCAAAATTTGGTTCATAATCTAGTTCATGTGCGGTCTTTGTGTGGGAAAAGTTTCGAATCAAAACTTGACAGTACAGAATTGCTCGAATTTCCAAGTGCTATGAGGAAAAATTCTTCAAAAGCAGCTATCTTGAAAACGAACGCACAAGAAAATAAAATATGTTTTCCCGTTAATATGCGAATGTTATTTGTTAAAAAATTTAATGTTTCAGCCTTTGGAAAATAACTAAAGTCATTGGAAAAAGAGAAATTTTTCACGATCTTGTGGAACTTCAAAATCATTCTAATATACGTTCTAGATATCAGTTTCTGATATTCCGTCTCGAAAACTCAGAAACTCAGACTTCTGTACGGTTTTCTGTTCTTGGGAACCTAAAACATATATGAGGTGCAGATTTCCATGAATGAACGTCCACAGATGATTTCAAATTCCAAGAAATGGACATTCGTATATATACTTCTAAGTTCCTGAGAATGGATTGTGCACAAGGTTTTTGAGTGACTAAGAATAGAACTTGTATGGGGTTGTGTCCTTTTCAAAACCTGTAATTCATATCAACTCTGTTCGAAAAGGTAATAAAACATTTTATGAATAGTGCATAAAGATGAATTATGAAATGGAGTCCAAATTTTTAGAGAATGGACAAAACCCTGATATTCTTAATGCACACACTCTTTCTCTTCATAGAAAAAAAAATAATATGACATCAACTCAGGAATATTTAAATTACATTTTTGAATGTCATCTTATGATGTAATAATAATAATTTCTGTTAAATTTTTCGAAATTTTCGAGCAAATCTATACCAATAAAATATGAGGACAAATTTAGAAAACTTTTATCACTCTACATTTTCTATAACATCTATTCATAATAGCAATGTGACGGCTATATAGTTCAACCTGTAAATATCTGTCCATAGTTAAACTTCTGGTATTTATAATCTTCCATTTGAGAATGAATACATTTAAAATAATATATCAACGAACTATATTTCATAGATATCGATAGAGAAAGAAAATATAGAAAACTTACTTCCCAGGAAATAGATGAAGCATAAAAAGAAACAAAAGCTTAATAATATTAATACAAAAATATAACCTACTGTTAGAAATAATAAATAAATAGTATCAATCTCGCTATGAAATATTTTTCAATTTTATTCTTATACCATTGTCTTTCATTGAATATAAATTAAATGTCTAGCACTCATTTTATAAATTTAAATATTTAGACAATCATCAACTTATCTAATCACATTTCCACTCTTTCATAAATCTTCTATGTCATAAACGCTATTTGAAATGAAGAAAAATCCTCTGCTGTACACCATTCTGTTAATATGACGATAAACAGAGATAAACTATTTCTATAATGATGAAAACATGGAATAAAACTCATGAGAAGAAATAAACCTGTACCTTCATTGTGCAAACAGTGAAAATTTTTTTTCAATGTCTTTGCAAATAAATAATAAATAACGACATTTTTATCTATCACTATAATAATTTTTCACTTATATAATATGACTTTGCTTCAAAGTTTGTCTCACTGGAAGTAATTCTTATATAATTTGTTTTTAAAAAAAGCAGAAAATAAAGAGTAAAAATATTAATATCAAACAGAAACTTTTTTTTCTATTTAAAAATCTCAATTCTATAATTGTGGCAAGTCAATGCAAATTCGTGTTTTTTAATGTATAATAATAGATAGAATAATTAGAAACAAATAAATAGTATATAATCATTTTTTTTATAAGTATTTTTATTAATTCTAAGAAACAAGAAAAATAAATATTTAAATACAGGATAAATGACGCGAGGCCTTTCAAATTGAATTCTTTTTCAAGCAAGTTAGTAAGAGAATAACACCCGTTTTTTTAAAAATTGCAGTATATAATGTGTTTTCATGTATTTCTAATTAGCTTCGATATGCTGCAATGGTACTTGTTAAAAAAAATCTTTTCCTAATGTGCCTTAATACAATTCAATGCGTTTCAGTGTGTTTTTTATTTTAATTTAATAAATTCTAATATGTGCGTCAGCATGTTTTCAATGCAATTTTGATATGCTTTAATGTGTTTTTGTTTCTGTGGATTTTTTCGCATTTTATGTGTTTTTTGTATTCTAATTCAGCTTTAACGTATAGTCATGCGTTTTACGAGAGACGGTGAACGACTGAATCGAGCATTTTTGACATAGGGTGTCGCACAAAAAACGTTGACCCTTCCCCTTTCCTTTTTTTATTATTGCAAATGAAACAGTATATTGAAAGATCTCTAAATCCAAAATTTTAGCCTTTGTTGACTGATCCTTGAATAGATACAAAAGAAACTTGCAAATATCTCGACAAAATTCAAAAAATGCATTTTTTTTTCGTTCTTAGTAAGTGATTATTTTTTTTTAAAACAGCCTATTGATTTCTATCGAATAAGGTCTCAAATGATAAAGCAAGTTTCACTCTAAAAAACTGTATAATTGGATCTCGTTCAAATCCTATTTCAATATGGTTTTGAAATCTAAAACTTCAGAAGAAGGTTAAAACAAACGTGAAAATTTTGCGCCACTTTTTAGTCGTTATCTAGAAAAAAAACAGAAACGACGTGGATCGAGTTTTATTTCTTATGGATTCGATAGGGTGGAAAAAATTGCATACGATGGAATGAAAAACGGATTCAAAAAGTAAGCGCATAGTATTTTAATTTAGCCGAAAACATAAACGAACATTACTCTTAAATAAAAATTTTTCATGATTTTCGAAATTTTTGAACGAAATAACAAGATAATTATGCTTTTTCCTAGAACTAACAAATAGTAATATGGAAAATCTGGAATCAGTTTGTCATGTTAGGGCAGTTAGATAATCTATTCCATAAGATATTAAATGTAAAGACAATTTTCTTTAGACTTTTTATATATCTGTTATAGCCAATATGCAACACTATATGATACCGTTCATACTAGATATTCCAATTGTACGTCATAGTACTTCATAAAAGACACTACTATTCTCATCCGTACCGTGAAACATCTAGATCTTATCGTTTGGGCATACATTCTGAGACAGATAGAATGAGAAACTTCAAGGAATATATATTATAGATAATCAGTTAGCTTAGGATAAATTAACATACTTAGACTATATGATTTCATCGGTGAAGTCTCTCTGCTCCAGCAATGAACGAATAATTCATCGAAGATCTTCGTCTAAAAAAAAGTCTAAACCAGTATCGCCAACAACTACCCTTAATTTCGACAATGGAATACATTTGCCTGTGAAAGGAAAAAGGAAAAGATGTGCTTATTGAAGCACCAAAACACATAGATTTTCGGCCCAAAATCGAGTGGTTTGCTTGAAAATGTGCCATTCTATTTATAAGAAAAAAATTGCTTTAATTCTAAATCTCAAACAAGAATTTCTCGCTATTTAATTTTACAAATTGAGAAAAGAAAGAGAAAGTCATTATGTGATTCACTAGTATAACTATGCAAACTGAAAAGATACATACATAGGTCAAATATCAAGACAAGTGGAGCAAAGAAAAGTAAAACATAGAAATGCCTTTAAAAGAACAAGACAATCTAAAGCTGCACCTCATTGTATTGAAAAGAAACATCAATATGATTGAAATACTAAAATATTAGCAATTGAACTAAATGATAGGAAACGTATGTTGAAACAGAGTTTATTAGTGGCTATAGTACAAAAAATAGCATATAGAATTATATATTTGCAAAAAAAGTTATGAACGAAATGTTTTTGGATGAATAGATAATCCATGTCACGAATACCGAATCATTTTTAGCGGTAAACCGCAGTTCACCGATAATATTTCGATGAACTATATATAATAGAAAGAGAATAGCTATACAGAATGAAAAAAAAAATACATGTATATGTACATGTACTGTATTATTTATTTTGTTCTCTTTTGCTTGCTGGAAGACACGAGTACATTTTGACGTCGATAAAGTTCAAGTAAGTATTAATTTTATTTTTATATTCAATTTTTAATATTCACTTTTTATATTAATTAATTGAGAATTTATTAAATTATTTTTCTAATTCTATACCATTTCAGATTCATTCTTTTAATACTGATTATTTTTAAATTTATTTATCACTATTTTTTTATATTTTTTTTTGGATGAAATAAAAATCATATGAATCTGAAAATATCTGTTAAATTTTGCTATACAAATATTCAAAAAATAGAAGCAAAAGATATTGACTAGTTGCACATACCAGCATCGGTTAACCGCCGGTTTATATCATATGGGTATGTTCTGATGCAACTGAACTTATTTTTATATAATTTAATGAAAAAAATATATTGTCTATCGAACTGCGTTCATAGTCTTTACAGACCAAGTGTGCTAAAACTAAAAATCGTTCGTCAACTATAAGATTGTAACAATTCTTTTATAAATTTCTTGTTCAAATAGAATTCAATAGTGAAATTAATAATAGAGCTGAATAAACAATAACATTCATGTTAGATTTATCCTTTTACAATAGAAAAATTCTTTAAATCTATTTAGTAAAAAAAAGTATTCAAAATCAATATCATAGCTGCAAAACCATTTTATATTAGTTAGATAATTTATCCAGATTCGTTCATACACTGCCAAAATCTAATGTCATGCGACGAGTTGACGTATAGATGGTAATCTATGATTTCGTGGTACAATTTTTGTGATAGTCCATAAACCATCACAACGATGAATTAGACGAGATTTAGTTAAATAATCGAATGGAATATGAAAATAACCTTCATTTCCCTTAAATAATTAATTTCATTAAATAAATAAAACGAATAATTTATTTTCTTTCTTACCCAATCTGGACCCCAAGAGTTTCGTGCAATAAAATGTTTTGTATCTTTATCATAACCAACCAAAAGTACAGAATGTGAATTAACTCTTTTAATAAAAGTATTAAAACGATGAGGAATAGTTAAGTAACCATTATTCTCTTGAACTTCTCTTCCAACATCTTCAACTAATTTAATATCAACAATAACTGGAATTTGCTTATGTAAACATGTTAAAATTGATTGAACTTCAAATGGAATTGTTAATACATTAACAGTATATTTACTAGCTTCTTTATATGCTTTAGATGATGGTTCATAATTTAATAATTGTTTATCATAAGGCCAAGTATCTTCGCTACAAAATCCATATTTTCTTATACCTAAAGCAATCTCCCTTTGATTAACTCCATAATCTTTAACTCTTAATGTCCTTTGATCAAGTATTTGTGCATTATAATAAATAAATAAACGAGATATATCTTTATGATGTCCTGTAGTACGTTTTATTAAATATTCACACACACCAGCAAATGCATTTGCACAACTTAAATTAAATAGATATTTTAAATAAAAAAAAAAACTTGAAAAAAAAAACTTTACCAAGTATTCATATCTTCTTGGTGTTCTATAGGCGTCATCCATCGACGCAAATCTACATTTCTTGATAATTTTTGTGTAGGAAAAGAAATTGGTCTTATTATATGATTGTATTCTTCTTTGTCACGAACTGAACGATTATGTCTATGTCGATATTTCATAGAATACATTCTTTTTTAAAAGTATATACACACGTACACGATTAGATATATGAATGAAATGAAAAATCAATCGTGTCACTTCATTATATACTTATATACAAAATAAAAGAACAGAACTACTCATGTGTGAATAATACGAATATTTTGCCTAAAAAAGCCACTTCCTTTTTACGAAAAACAAAAACGCAAATATATTATTTGTTTTTTCTCCAACATATAGCAAGGACGAATCAATCAAAAAACAAATAACTAAGAGAAACATTAAGTTTGTTAGAAAATTATTTCAAAGAAGATTAGAACTTTAAATTTGTAGATTAATTTATATAATTAATTTGAATGAGTGTATTACTCAAATTCATATAATTCACAATTTATTTATCATTTAAAACTAATCAAAGTTATGATTAAAAATTCTTTTATAACTATAATAATATTCCAAAGGCTTGTAAAAAGATTTGAATATAAAATCTATTATACAAAAGTAATAAGGTTTCATTTAGAAAAAATATTCCTATTTCAATTATCTAAATTCTATTCATATCAATATATTCTGTCAAATTTATTTATAAAAATAAACATTTATATTAAAATTGATAAATTTTCAATTTCCTACAAACATGATAAAAATTATTTCTTCATCAAAAATCACGACAGTAACCTTTATTCCGTTTTCTTCTTCTTCCTTCACCACACATACACATAAGTACTTCAATTGAAACATTTACGTATATATGTGCTAAAAAAAAGGAAGAGACAAAAAAACATAACGTCATGATTATTGTTTCAATAATGATTTTTTTAAATATGTTTGATGGGAATGCAACGATAATCCTAGAAAATAATTTTTATTCCTTTGCTCAGTTTTGTACACTCATGTAAGCACGAATGAGATATGCAAATATATTTTATTTAAAATAAGAAAAGATTTCTTCTTATCGTATAGCTCAGTGGTGTATATAAACGACTTCTGATCACTGGTTCATCTGTAAAGAATCTGATCGTCATCGTTTAAGGTGAAATTCTATCGATTTGCCAGAGTAGGCTAAGACCATCGAAAAATGTTGATGATGGTGATGAAGTTCGAATATGTTTTTCAAAATTTTTAGAATTTTTATGAAACGCGTTTCAGATGCATTTTGAGGCAAAAAATATTTATATGAGAGGAGACAGATTCTCAAATAGAGAAAAATTTGCGCATATTCTTTTTTTTTTGCAAGCAGCTGTATATATTTGTAATTTTGACTTTTAAAAACTGATTACTTTACTAACATGTTTTATCATTGCTTTGCTTTTTCTATTTTTCTTCCTGTGACAAATAAATATACTAAGAGGAAATGCAATTTTATTGATCAATTCTAAAAAGTTTCTAGGTATTTAAAATCACACCATATGAAATATGACTATGATATATTCAGAGATAAGCTATGTTAATAGAAGATCAGATAGTCAAAATCAATTTTAATATCACTCTCATTTTCAATGTATTTCTGTTCAACCTATGAACAATAATCTCTTCTAATATTTCTTGTTTCATAAGTCATAGCAGATAATAATAATAAATACAGAAAATTTTTGGTAACGGAAAAAAAAAGAGTAGCATGATATGAGAACTATTGAATTTTCTAGTTGTCTATTTATCTGGACTAATGAATATTCTTATTCTTATTTTTATCGACATATTGAATTCTTTCGGTTAATATTGAAATTAAATTTATCAGAGATCTGAATCTGTGATATTTATATAATTTTCGAAAATAATCATATTTTTGTATCAAGTATTTTTATATATCCTATGAAATAACAAAAAAATAGTGAAAAATAATCCGTCTTTGAAACAAACCTCACACAAAAATTGTTGAAAAACAAAGGAAAATTCATACTTTTTGATGAAGTAAATAGGAAATTTGATTTCCTTTACTGTAAAAATATTTAAAGTTTATGATGTGAATTATTTCTAAAACTATAGATCTAATGTTCCTTTATTTAAATCAAATATCAAAACCAAAATTTCAATGAAGTAATCAATCAGTTTCATGACTATTTTGTAATGTTTCCTAGAAATTATAATGTTTAAAATCACTTCGTCTAACATAATATTAAAGAAAAAGATGTCTTAGTGCCAACTCTTTCTATCGACAAAAATTGCAGCTTTTTAGCTCTTTCCATTCCTCAGTTATTGCAAAAATATCCGAGTCCACTTTTTTCTTACACACAGTAGTTATATAATAAACTCAATTCATCTCTTTAATTTCTTCGTAATAAGTTCTTCTAGTTGTTCATTGGATGGTAAATATATATTTATCACTAACAGCTATGAAAAAGAAAGTCATGTATGCTACAGATAATGAGAAAAAAAAATCCCTGATTTTTAACTTGTCAAACATTTGATTTATCAAT
>JAJEKB010021580.1:150650-245913 GCA_022393335.1 Macrotrachela quadricornifera | reverse complement strand
TACAGAGCTTTTCCCGCCGTGCATGGGGTATCTTTTACAGAGCTTTTCCCGCCGTGCATGGGGTATCTTTTACAGAGCTTTTCCCACCGTGCATGGATATCTGTCGCAGAACTTTTCCCGTCGTGCTTCAGGAATTTTGCAGAGCTTTCCCGCCGTGCATGGGGTATCTTTCACAGAGCTTTTCCCACCGTACATGGGTATCTTTTGCAGAACTTTTCCCACCATATGTGGGGTGTCTTTCACACAGCTTTTCCCGCCGTACGTGGAATATCTTTCGCAAAGGTTTTTTCCGTTGTGCTTGAGGAATTTTTCAGAGCTTATCCTTCTGTGCGTGGGAGGTATTTTTCAGAGCTTTTCCGACCGTGCGTGGAGCATCTTTCACAGAGCTTTTTCCGCCGTGCGTGGAGCATCTTTCACAAAGCTTTTCCCGCCGGGCTTGAGGTATCTTTCACAGACCATTTCCCACCGTGCATCAGGCATCTTCAACAGGACTCTTCTCATCGGGCTCAAGCTGACATGCTCACTCACATCCACTCTGGACACGATCACTCTCAAATTTACATTGAACTGCGTTATTTGATTAGAAAGTGACTAAAATCACGGTCTCTTACGACTTGGATGAAGTTTCACGCACGCCTCCGTTTCTCACCGCCAATCACTCAGCTGACTTTCCGTAGCACTCAAGGAACTGATGCGGATAGTTCCGTGACGCTATCTCTCACAATGACTAAATACATAGCGAACAGACTCATAAGAATCTCGATCTGTATTGATCGCGATGAAATTTCACTCAGCCCTTTCCACGCACCCCGTTTGGTGGTTCCAATCTCACAATGACTTTCCTCAGAAGCTAAGGAAGTAGTGTGGAAACTTTTGTTACGCTAGCTATCGCACGGACTGAATGCATAGCGAACAGACAAATGTTCTTCCTTAAATATATAGATACATCATCGTTGTGAATCAAGGAAACGCTTGTATACATTTCTTTCACTTATAACCTATTAGAAGCATTCGATTTTCATATTTAAACCAAAGAACCATCGATACAAAATGGTTCATCTTAGCATCATAACAAATTCGCTAAATTTCTGAAAATTCATGCAAATTTCATTACCATATGGCATGGGTGAAATTTCACCCAAACACTATCATACAACTCCTATTAATCGTAACAGCACTCTATAAAACCAGCGCGGAAAGTTTGGTAGTGTTAGTTAAGACAATACTATCTGCGTGAGATTCCACCCACACCCACACTCACACCCTCGGTGGGTGACCCCGCTATGACCTTCCTCTGGGCCTGGGGAGGCATCATGGAAAGTTTGGTGGTCGTAGCTTTTACAGGGACTGAATGCATAGCGAACAAACAAACAGACAGACATTCTTCTTTATATATATAGATGTCAAACTTGTGATAGCAACAGCAAGTTTGGCAGATACATATTAACACATTTGTGGCGATGAGAGCCACTGGTGACTTACATTACGGCATGGCTCGAAAGTTCCTTTCACGCAGAAATAATTGAATATCTTTTTCATATTTGGAACAAAAGAGCCGATTCTTTCACCACTGGCAAATGAATGTTCATAGCTCATATCTATAAGAGAAAAAGTGATAAAAGTCGTTTAAAATTCTTCTAGCTGACATGTATAAAGAAATGAAGCCTTTCAAAAATTATAAAAAAAATAATATTTATATCGCCACAAATGTGTTAAAGTGGAGTTAGAAATTATCTAGAGCTTATTACTGCAGATATTTATAATTATTTTTCATATGGTATTTTTTACCGCGCACCATCTTATCGAATGATTTTCATCGCGAAGACCTTCAACTGGTAATATAGAGCCCTTTTCATGCCTTTTCTCACTAAAGAAACAGTGCTGAAGGACATCCACTTACACAAAAAAATCGTTAGAGACATTAAAATTGTTCGAACATCTATTGTTTGTTACTTTGACTAAATAAACAGCTTGATTTATCTCATATTGATTTTATTTGTCTCAACAATCTGACTAAAAAATCTTCGTAACCCTTGAATGATGTGCTCTTACGGACATTGTTAATCATGCATATCATTTTCGAATTTTGACATGGAAAAGTATCAGTAAAAAAATTCTTCAACGGGCCTGAGCCGGGCCGGGCAGGCCAAGCAAATCCACGGACCGGGCTTGGGCCGGGCTGCACAAAAATTAGAACGGGCCGGGCGGGCCACCGTTTTAGCTGGGCCGCGTTGGGCCACAAAAACGAGGCCCATTTCGAGGCCTGGTGTGAGATCATTATAATTCTAAGAGTGATAGAAATGAATAATAGTTGTATCCCTTCTGACACAATTGTCTCTATTATTTCCATCTTTATTAGATTATATATTTTGGTAAAGACTTATATCATATCCTTTGATGTGGAAACAACACAATTGAATGATATTATAACATATAGTCCAAAAGACTACACAGAATGACACAGATACAACGAATAAGAGAAATCGAAGCGAAAAATACTTTATGATCCTATGTAACAAAAAGAGCGAATAATATCATCTGGTAATATATGTGTAAACAATTCGTAAGTGAATATATAATATGTTGATTTAACACACACTTATAGATAATTTATGATTCAATATTTCAAAGATCGAAATTCACAATCGTTCTTTTAATCAAACATACAAACATTACACATTTATTCACCTCGATTCTACTGATGGAATTTGCGTATCTTAGTATATTAATTATTATTTTAGAGAGTGATTTATTAATACAATATCTGAAATCTCTGCTTTTCATGTAAATTCTCTTTATATATTTGTTTTTGATGTTGATACTTGTTAGTATCGAAAATTCGTAAATAAAAAATGAAAAATTTATATTTCGTTTTGTAAACCAGTTTATTTACAGTCCAAATTTAATTAATTATATTTGAGTAAAGTATGTGGAATGTGTATCAAATAGATTTAGGAATATCGAAAAATTAACTATAAAAATTAGCAAAAGTTCAATGTAACATGAAATTTATTGATAAATGTCTTATCTGTAATTTAACAGTTAAATATTTTTAATTTAAATTAACTGATCAATATTTTGTATTATCAAGTAAAGTTAAAAAATTCCAATGTAAATTACTAATGTTAGAATATTATTAGAAGAGCAAAAGAAATTAATTAAAATAAAAAAAGAGGTATTAAATAAAATTACATTAAATGAACTTTTTTTGAAAAATTTTCATAATATATTTTTATGATAAAGAACAATTTGAATTATTTAGATTTATAGATTTATGCAAGATTAAACTCTTAAAATTATTAGATAAAGTAGTTAATCACACATATGCTTCATTATTCCCTATTGATAAACTATAGTCCATTGAAAAAATGCGTATATGTAACTGTTTATTGAATAACTTGAGAATACAAACAACTAGAAACTTATACTTTTCACGAATAGAAGAAGGCAATACATAGATGTCCTTTTTTCCAATATTGCATAGAAGGAAATCATTATAAAAATTAATCATTTCCTCGAAATATCGAAAAAATGTAGAAAAATACAGAGTTGTATTTACTTCATATTAAAAAATGTGAAGATAATCATTTAAATTATATCTGAATCTATAGATGTGAAGTCTTTCTATTCAGATCAAATATCAAAATCAAAATAACATACTGCTATCAGACATATTTTTCAATGTTTTGAGAAAATGATTTGTTTTAAAAGAAATTTATCGTCTACAACATTAGAGAAAAAAGAATATTTACGTTTTACTTTCTTCGAATAATAAAAAATCTGTGGCTTCTAGTTGGTTACATCCTCTAATTATTTAACAAACAGTTATACACATAGACTTTTTTCTTTTGTTTAGTAAGTTTCAGTTCTATACTATGGCTTTGATTCTTCCAAATGTCATTAGACGATTCACCGTAGCTCAAAATTCATCTTCAAATTCACATAAAACACGAATTCCAAAAAGAATTTCTTAAAAAATCTAATAATGAATCAATAATTAAATCAAATATAATAATAATAGATTATTAAAATTAATAAAATAATTTATAATCATTTATATGTATCAGGTAGTTCAATTTCATTATTATACAATATAGTTAATATACATAAAAAAAAAAAGAATTTTTCCACAAACACCAATTATAGCATTACATAATTTATCAAATTATAAATTTGTAAATATTTTAAAGTAATATTATAAAGAAAAAGACATAAAACACAAAATCAATTATATATAAAAGATTATTTGACTTTATCAAAATAATAAAATAAATGTTCATTAATAATCTTGGTATAATGATGAGCCTTGATATTGAATCACTTTATGTTAGTATATCAAGTAATGAAGCAATTGAATCAATACAAAAAAAAATTAAAATATTTAAATTTACAAAAAACTAAAAGAGTGATTTATATATTCTTTGTAATATAGTTGTAAAAAAATTGGCAATGTCGATTTTAAAATAAGAAGTTTCAGTAAATAGTTGGAGCAGTCATTGAATCTCCACTGACATCTATTATAAATGATATTTTTCTTCATAATTTCGAAGAACATCATATAATTAATAATTCTCAATTAAAAACTTAAAAAAATAGTTACGATATGTAGATGATACACTTGATCTAATCAAAAATATAAAAGAATATATGTTAAAATATTTTAGATTATATTTCTAACCTTCTCTCATTTATAAACTTTTTTATTTTTGCAAGTATATGTTTTAGTTGTTTGTTTGAATGATTCGACTAAAAATGATTTATTGTAATTATAAATCATACAAATATGTATTTCGAATAAGAAAAATATCAATTCTATATGATCCTTATCTAGTACAATTATCAACAAAATCAATTTTAAACATAATCCAATTTATACTAATTTAGAATTAAAGTGAAAAGATCTTCAAATAAAGAAAAACTTGTGAACGGGTTCTTTTTGGAAACAGTTGCATATATTTGTAATTCTGACTTTAGAAAATTAATTCTTTTAAGGACATTTTTATCATTGCTTTGCTTTTTCTATTTTACTTCATGTGAGAAGCAAACATATTAAGAGGAAATGTGTTTCTATTTATCAATTCTAAAAAGTTTTTAAATATCTAAAATAACGCATACGCAAAATATGACTATGATATATTCAAAGATAAGCTATGTTAATAGAAGATCAAATAGTCAAAATGAATTTTAATATCATTTTTATTTTGAATGTCTTTTTGTTCAAGCTACAAACAATAATCTCTTCTAATATTTCTTATTTACTAAGTCATACTGAAAAATAATAATGAATACAGAAAATTCTTAGTAATAAAAAAAAAGAAGTAAAATCATATGAGAACTATTGAATTTTCTATTTGTCTATTTATCTGAACTAATAAGTATTCTTATTCTCACTTTTATTGAATTTGAAATTAAATTTAGCATTGTATAAAATACTATAGATCTGAACTCGTTATATTTATATAATTTACTATATAATAATTTTTGGAAATGTTCACATTTTCGTATCAGGTAGTCAAGTATTTTTATATATTCTATCAAATAAACAATTTACATAGAATATGCAATACATAAAGCGTTTATTTTGATCAGTCAACAAGGTATAATACTAGTTAGATAACAAACAATATGTTTCAATATCATTTCAACTCAATTCATCTCTTTCATTTAGTCGAAATAAGTTCTCCTGGATATTCATTTAATGGTAAATATATATATTTATCACTAACAGCTATGAAAAAGAAAGTCATGTATGCTACAGAATATGAGAAAAAAATCCCTGATTTTTAACTTGTCAAACATTTGATTTATCAATGTTTCCTTTATCTTAAATGAAAGTAGATGTTCATTAGTCGAGGTAATTTATGCCTAACATCTATGACTATAGCATATTTCATCTGTTAATAAATTATTTAGCATTCTCGTATTTTTCATCTTGTATCAACATTTTAAAACTGCGGAAATAGATAAATATTTCTTTTTCATCCTGCTTAATCATAACTTCAAATGATATATATTCTTTTGTGTATATGAACTTTTGCATTTTCTCACTGTCAAATCACTTCAAGTGTTTTCATCAATGCAAACATTTGTCATCAACATTGGTAAGTCTAATTATGAGAAAAAATATAATAATTTCTATAATACATATTTAAGTTGTATTTTTGTGCTGTTTATCATTGATTTTATCATTGAAACTAAGTCCTTGTGCAAAATGGAACAAAACAGGTACTACAATAATTAGTAAAGAGGATTTCAAGGACACCATATACGCTTACTTTCATCCTGAAGACATATTTATTCATAAAAAAACAAACATGTTATACATCGATGATTATTTCAATCAAAACATTCGCAAAATTGCACTCGATCAACCTGGTAGTGTGGGTAGTGTTGTAGCATCACTAAAATCTAATCCTACTAGTATTTATGTCGATGATGACAATGAAGGCTCGACAATCTATGTGACACTCTGGCACGGAGATTATTCGGTTGAAAAATGGATTTATGGATCATCATCAGGCATTCACGTAGGAGATAAGATTTCAGTTTATAGAGGTATATCTCTCGACAAAGAGGAAAATCTCTACATGGTAGAACAATTTGAAAAGCGTGTGTTGCAATGGTCACCTGAAACAAATACTACGACAATCATCGGTTCTCACGATGATGAATTCCAGACGACAGACGAACATCTCTCTAATCCATACGATCTTCATATTAATCAGATCGATAATTCTCTATATGTGGTTGATGGAAGTAATCATCGAATTCAAAAGTGGTCAAATGATGGAAAAATCCGAATCACTGTTGCTGGATCAAGTGTTGGTGAAAGTGGCGACGATGCTGCATCGTTATATTCTCCAAGTGGTGTATTCGTCGATGATGAAACTGAAACTGTTTATGTTGCTGATACATGGAATAATCGCGTACAAAGATGGCTAGTTAATGCATCCGAAGGCGAGACCATTGCTGGAGGATATGGTATATACATCTTCTTTCATTGACCTTGGTCTTGTTGGTTAAAAAGAAGATTACTAAGAATTGATATTTCAGAGTTATCTGTTAAATAAGTATAATTTTTGTCACAGAATCGAGAATTGTTTTGTTTTACGGGAAAGACGAGAAATAGGAAAATCAGTTGAGAAATAACAAAAAATTTTTAGATTGAGCAGAATCAAGAGTGATAATTAGGTTCCTAAAGAAGCTCTGTTATTCTGAAAAAAAACTATATAATTAAAATTAAAATCTATCTTTCAATATTTGAACACAGGAGATGGTGATTCTGCCGATCAGTTTCAATATCCGAGTGCTTTGGATTTTGATGATGAAGGGAATCTCTATGTATGTGATGCCAGCAATAAACGTATCCAAAAGTTTGAAATCATTGATAATCGACCATGTCCTGCAATTTCAGAAAGTAAGTTAAATTGTTTTACTTTTTAATTAATTCGTTTTTGAAAAATATCCACTGTCTAATTGTACATTTAGCAACGACACCACTTATAACAACATCATCCATCCCAACAACAATCACAACTGCAATAACTATTGGAAAATCATCATCTTCAACAACAACACGTAGATTAACAACAGCATTAAACAATCATGCAGTTTGTTTATATTGCAATTGTGTTTATGCATCAACTCGAACTATTGCAAGTCAATTAATAATCTTCTGGATTATTGCAACGCTATTTTGAATAATCAAATCAATTTTACCGGGTATTTGTAAAATATGCTCTCACTCACTCCGAGCCATTATCGAACAAATATTTTGATATTAGACTGCAAAAATGTTAAACAGCGAAACACTCTCATCCAACAGCATAAAAAATAATAAAACTTCGGTAATATGAAGCCTACATAAGTGTGATTGCGATTGTTTGCCGTGAGACTACATAAGAAGAAGTAGTATTTCCACAGTATTTTGTCAGCTAATTAGATCTGAACAAGAACTTTCTTCACTATGATCAAGACAGAACATCGTATCATTCGGATCAGTAAAGCGGTTACTTGCAATTTCTGTCATATAGCTTAAGCAACAGGATGTTCTGTCTTGATTATAGTGAAGAAAGTCCTTTTTTTAGATTTGATTGGCTGACAAAATACCGTCGGAATACTGTTTCTTCTTATGTTGTCTCACGACACACTATTACAATCACACTTATGTAGGCTTCAAAACATTATAGAGAACATTTGGCTTCATATTACTGAAGTTTTATTATTTTTTATGCTATTGGCTGAGAGTGAATCAGAGTGGCTCAGAGTAGGATCCAGTAGATGGAAAATTTTGAAAATCTATCAACTGACATAAGTTTCGAAGAAAAAGGCGCTCAGAGTGGGTGAGAACGTATTTTACAAATATTCCAACATTTTTCTTTTTTGTGCTTTTTCTTTCAATGCTCTCATTTTAGTATTTTTCTTATCGAACTTATACTTTTCGACGCTTTTGCTTTATCCTATTATATTGAATAAATAGTTATCATCAAAATACAAAACAATTAAAAGTCAAATTTTAACAGTACATAAGTCGCAAATGTGTTTATATTTTTTAAAAATTAAATATTAAAAAATTAAAATACCTAGTAGATCAACAAAAGCATCTAATCGCAATATAGATGATTATGATAATTTGAAAATACAAAAAATTATATTGTTTATGATTATATTTGAGTAAAAATCAATAAATGTAAAAACTATCACAAATAAAAATATGTTGATTTGTCCATTTCAGTACCTGAGAAAAACTTGTTTACAATATGAATTATGTATCTCTCATTATTCGGACTAGAGATACAGCGATTTTGGATAATACGCATTTAGTTTCAATAAATCAAATATCAAAGTTTTAACACTTTTGAATTTGTAATAACACAAAAAAGAGCATCTTTTCCAGTCGTACCAAGATTTTCGGATCACTATTTATATCAGTCTAATAGAAGAAGGATGCGTAACATAAATATGTGTGAGATGAATACAAATCTAAGACTGATAGGAATGAATAGTAGTTGTATCCCTTCTGACACAATTGTTTCTATTATTTCCATCTTTATTAGATTACATATTTTGGTAAAGACTTATATCATATCCTTTGATGTGGAAACAACACAGTTGAATGATATTATAACATATAGTCCAAAAGACTACACAGAATGAGACGGACACAACGAATAAGAGAAATAGAAACGAAAAATACTTTATGATCCTATGTAACAAAAAGCGCGAATAATATCATCTGGTAATATATGTGTAAAGAATTCGTAATTGAATACATAATATGTCGATTTAATATACACTCATAAATAATTCATCATTCAATATTTCGAAGATCGAAATTCACAACCGTTCTTTTAATCAAACATACAAATATTACACATTTATTCACCTCGATTCTACTGATGGAATTTGCATATTTTAGTATATTAATTATTATTTTAGAGAGTGATTTATTAATACAATATCTGAAATCTCTTCTTTTCATGTAAATTCTCTTTATATATATATTTTTTGATGTTGATATTTGTTAGTATCGAAAGTTCGTAAATAAAAAATGAAAAATTTATATTTCGTTTTATAAAACAGTTTATTTACAGTCCAAATTTAATTAATTATATTTGAGTAAAGTATGAAGAATATGTATTAAATAGATTTAGAAATATAGGAAAATTAACTATAAAAATTAGAAAAAGTCCAATGTGATATGGAATTTATTCATAAATGTCTTATCTATAATTTAACAGTTAAATATCTTAAATTTAAATTAACTAATCAATATTTTGTATTATCAACTAAAGTTACAAAATTTCAACATAAATTATTAAAACTATTAAATAAAGTAGCTGATCACACATGATCTTCATTATTTCCTATTGATAAATTATAGGCTATGGAAAAGTGCGTGTATCTAATCGTTTATTAAATAACTTAAGAATGCAAACAGCTAGAAACTTACGCTCTTTACTAGTCGAAGAAGGCAATACACAAATGTCTTTTTCTTCGATATTACATAGAAGGAATTTATTTTAAAATCAATTATTTCGTCAACATATCGAAAACATCTACCAAACTAGAGAGTTGTATTTGTTTGATATTAAAAGATGAGAAGATAATCATTTAAATTATATCTGAATCTCTAAATCTGAAGTTCCTTGACTGCGATCACATATCAAAACCAAAATAACATATTGTTTTCACGTATATTTTTCAATATTTTGAGAAAATGATTTGTTTTAAAATAAATTTATCTTCTACAACATTGGAGGATAAAAAAATGTTCACATTTCACTTTCTTCGATTAATAAAAAATCTCAGGCTTCGAGTTGGTTACATCCTTGAATTATTCAATAAACAGTTATACACATGGACTTTTTTCTTTTGTTTAGTAAGTTGCAGTTCTATACTATGGCTTTGATTCTTCTAACTGTCATCAGACAATTCATTGTAGCTCAAAGTTCATCTTCAAATTCTCATCAAATACGAATTCCAAAAAGAATTTCTTAAAAATTCTAATAATGAATCAATAATTAAATCAAATATTTTATAATCATTTATATGTATCAGGTAGTTCAATTTCATTATTATATTATACAGTTAATATACATAAAAAAAAGAATTTTTTATTAACACCAATTATAGCATTACATAATTTATCAAATTATAAATTTGTAAATATTTTAAAGTAATATAATAAAGAAAAAGATATAAAACACAAAATCAATTATATATAAAAGATTATTTGACTTTATCAAAATAATAAAACAAATATTCATTAGTAACCATGATTTAATGATGAGATTTAAATTTACAAAAAACTGAAAGAGTAATTTCTATATTTTCTGTAACATATTTGTAAAAAATTGGCAATTTCCATTTTAAGATAAGTATTTTCAGTAAATAGTTGAAGGAGTTTTAGAAACTCCACTGACACCTATTCTAACTGATATTTCTGTTCGTAATTTCGAAGAACATCATATAATTAATAATTCTCAATTTAAAACTTAAAAAAATAGTTATGATATGCAGATGATACACTTGATCTAATTAAAGATTTAAAAGAATATATGTTAAAATATTTTAGATAATATTAATTTAATACATAATTAGATTCAATTTTCACTAAAATTAAAACATAATTTTATATTCCCTTTGTTCATTTTTAGAACAGATACAAAACAGAGATTATTTTTCCTTTCAAACATAATAAGATCATTTATAACACAAATTTCATAACCATTCTGCTTCTTTATCTGAATAGGATAAAGTTCACCAATTCTTTTTAGATTTCTTTTCTCAGCAATATATTTTATGACTAGTTGGACATTCATTTGTACTTAATAGTAAAAATATTAACAAATTGTTCATCAACACAATTTATACAATTACAAATATTTATTTCATCATAAATACCCTTTTTAACAAATTTTACTGGTTAATATCACTCTCTTTATTACTTATACTTAATACAGAAAAAAAAGATGATTCTCAATCATAGAAGCTTAATAAAAGACTATCATAACTTCTATTCAATCTATAACATAAAAGACATCTTTATTGCTAATATTCTTTTATTCATAAACTTTTTTATTTTTGCAAGTAAATGTTTTAGTTGTTTGTTTGAATGATTCGACTAAAAAACGATTTATTGTAATTATAAATCATACAAATATGTATTTTGAATAAGAAAAATATCAATTCTATATGATCCTTATCTAGTACAATTATCAACAAAATCAATTTTAAACATAATCCAATTTATACTAATTTAGAATTAAAGTGAAAAGATCTTCAAATAAAGAAAAACTTGTGAACGGGTTTTTTTTGGAAACAGTTGTATATATTTGTAATTCTGACTTTAGAAAATTAATTTTTTTCAGGACATTTTTATCATTGCTTTGCATTTTCTATTTTGCTTCATGTGAGAAGCAAATATATTAAGAGGAAATGTGTTTCTATTTATCAATTCTAAAAAGTTTTTAAATATCTAAAATAACGCATACGCTAAATATGCCTATGATATATTCAAAGATAAGCTATGTTAATAGAAGATCAGATAGTCAAAATGAATTTTAATATCATTTTTATTTTGAATGTCTTTTTGTTCAAGCTACAAACAATAATCTCTTCTAATATTTCTTGTTTACTAAGTCACACTAAAAAATAATAATGAATACAGAAAATTCTTAGTAATAAAAAAAAATGAGTAAAATCATATGAAAACTATTGAATTTTCTATTTGTCTATTTATCTGGAATAATAAGTATTCTTATTCTCACTTTTATTGAATTTGAAATTAAATTTAGCATTGTATAAAATACTATAGATCTGAACTCGTTATATTTATATAATTTACTATATAATAATTTTTTGAAATGTTCACATTTTCGTATCAGGTAGTCAAGTATTTTTATACATTCTATCAAATAAACAATTTACATAGAATATGCAATACGTAAAGCGTTTATTTTGATCGGTCAACAAGGTATAATACTAGTTAGATAACAAACAATATGTTTCAATATTATTTCAACTCAATTCATCTCTTTCATTTAGTCAAAATAAGTTCTTCTAGATATTCATTCAATGGTAAATATATATTTATCACTAACAACTATGAAAAAAAAAAGACATGTATGCTACAGATAATGACAAAAAAAATCCCAGATTTTTAACTTGTCAAACATTTGATTTATCAATGTTTCCTTTATCTTAAATGAAAGTAGATGTTCATTGGTCGAAGAAATTTATGCCTAACATCCATGACTGTAGGATATTCCATCTGCTAATAAATTATTTAACATTTTTGTATTTTTCACCTTGTATCAACATTTTCAAAACTGCGGAAATAGATAAATATTTCTTTTTCATCCTGCTTAATCATAACTTCAAATGATATATATTGTTTTGTGTATATGAACTTTTGCATTTTCTCACTGTTAAATTACTTCGAGTATCTTCATCAATGCAAACATTTCTCATCAACATTGGTAAGTCTAATTATAAGAAAAAAGATAATAATTTTCATAATACATATTTAAGTTGTAATTTTGTGCTGTTTATCATTTATTTTATCATTGAAACTAAGTCCTTGTGCAAAATGGAACAAAACAGGTACTACAATAATTAGTAAAGAGAATTTCAAGGACACCATATACGCTTACTTTGAACCTGAAGACTTATTTATTCATAAAAAAACAAACATGTTATATATCGCTGATTCTTTTAATAAAAACATTCGCAAACTTGCACTCGATGAATCTGGTAGTGTGGGTAGTGTTGTAGCATCACACAAACAGTATCCTACTAGCATTTATGTCGATGATGATAATGACGGTCCAACAATCTATGTGGCGCTGAGAGATGCAAATTTGTGGGTTGAAAAATGGATTTACGGATCATCATCAGGCATTCAAGTAGGAGATATGGGTTCATTCTGTACAGGTATATCGGTCGACAAAGAAAAAAATCTCTACATGGTAGAGCCCTTTGAAAAGCGTGTGTTGAAATGGTCACCTGAAACAAATACTACGACGATCATCGGTTCTCATGATGATGAATTCCAGACGACAGATCAACATCTCTCTAAGCCACAGGATCTTCATATTAATCAAATCGATAATTCTGTATATGTGGTTGATGAAGATATTCATCGAATTCAAAAGTGGTCAAATGATGGAAAAATCCGAATCACTGTCGCTGGATCAAATGTTGGTGAAAAGGGCAATGATGCTGCATCGTTATTTTATCCAAATGGCGTGTTCGTTGATGATGAGACCGAGACTGTTTATGTTGCTGATACATACAATCATCGCATACAAAGATGGCTAGTTAATGCGTCCGAAGGCGATACCATTGCTGGAGGATATGGTATATACATCTTCTTTCATTGATCTCAGTCTTATTCACTAAAAAGAAGACTATTTAGAATTGATATTCCAGAACTATCTGTTAAATAAGTATAATTTTTGCCATACATTCGGCAATTGTTTTATTTTATTTTACAGAAAAGAAGAGAAAAGGAGAAATCAGTTGAAAAGTAACAAAAAATTTTTAGATTGAGCAGAGTCAAGAGTGATAATTAAGTTCCTAAAGAAGCTCTGTTATTCTGAAAAAAAACTACATAATTAAAATTAAAATCTATCTTTCAATATTTGAACACAGGAGTTGGTAATTCTGCCAATCAGTTTAATTTACCGAGTGCTTTGGATTTTGATGATGAAGGGAATCTCTATGTATGTGATATCCTCAATAATCGTATCCAAAAGTTTGATATCATTGATAATCAACCGTGTCCTGCAACCTCAAAAAGTAAGTCAGGTTTTTTACTTTTTAATTAGTTCGTTTTTGAAAAATATCTACTGTTTGATTGTACATTTAGGAACGACTCCACTTATAACAACAACACATGTTTTAACAACAATTACAGGTTCCACAACAGCATTAAACAATCATGGAGCTAGTTCATATTGGAATTGTTGTTATGCATCGACTCGAATTATTGCAACTCAATTAATTATCATCTGGGTTATTTCTATCCTATTTTGAATTATGATACTAATTTTTATGGAACTTGAATACATTGCTTGATATTTTTTTTAATAATCATCATTTAATAAATATCAATAATTATTTTTCTTCTATCCCATAGATAATAATAAATATACATACTGAAAGATAAAAAAAGAAAATATTTTTTTTGATTGAAGCATCGTTTGTGATACATACAAGAGATTATTCTTGTAAACTAAAATCTTAATTGCATATGAATTTCTTTTTTACAGAATAACTATTGAGATTGTTGTTTTCCTTTCGAAAAAATAACGGTAAAAATAAGAACATTTAAAAATTGTTTTTCTCCATTAAAATATTCGAGGACATATTATTTTTCTTGAGTCTTTCTTCATCTCAATTATAATGTTATAATAAATAAACAGTGATCCACGAGTCTTCGCACCACTCAAAAGAGTTACATTTTCTCGCTTATTACAAGTTCGAAAACACTTCAATTTTGACATTTTATTTACTGAGAACCAGATGAGTATTCCTCTAAATTTTTGTATCTTTAGTGTGAATAAAAATAAAGATACATTATTTATACTGTAAAGAAGTCATTCCTAAATCATACAATCCAAATAATCGTGAAATTTATGTTTCTATTCAATTTGAATTAATTATATACAAACTTATGAAGATTGCCTATTATTGATTTATGATACATTTTTCTACTGTGTGCCTTTTTTTTCAATACTCTCATTTTAATATTTTTCTTGTCGAACTTTTACTTTTCGACGTTTTTGTTTTATCCTATCGTATTTAATGAACATCTATGATCAAAATACAAAATAATTATAAAGTAAATGTTGATAGTACACAAATTGCAAATGTACTGAGAAGGGAATCAATGCAACTGATGATTCGATCTTTTAGTTAAATGTAGTGGTTCCAGAGTTCTTTACTATGCTGATTCCGAATATCACCATGATATTTCCTCATAGTCTTCCAGAGGTGATCACGTGAAGTGAATTAAACACGCTAGCCAAACAAAATGAGGTTCATTTCACATAGAAAAAAAAATTATAATAAAATATGATTCCGACATTTTTAATGTTTGCCAAAAAGAAAATTTTCTTCTAAATTTGAAAGCTACGGCATATTATCTAGTTTTTTACGTCCTCCCTAAACATCTCAAACACCAAATTATCAAAAACTATATGTTTTGTAAGAAGTTTTAAAGTTTGTATAGGGATGGTTTTTAGAGATTTTCGAAATCATTTAATAAAACTTTTTAAAGATTTTTTTCGATTTTGCAACGAACGACTTTTTAGAGAATTTAAAGTTTATCTGAAATGGTTTTCAAAGGTTCTTTTCGATTTATCTACTCATAGCTTTTAGAGGTTTTTAGAATGCATTTACAAATAATTCTTTGGACTTCATGAAATTTATCTGTGAATATTTTTGAAGATTTTCAAGTTTATTTAGAAAGAACTTATTAATTTTTTAGTTGAACACCATATATTTTCTAGCACTTTTGGATTCTCGAAAGGTAAATATATGTACTCTGATTTGGTTAGGACTACTTTAGTAAATGGCAGATAATCTTTGAAATATTCGTTAATCATAATAATTCTAGATTCTTAATTACGTTTTAGCAGTATATATATAAATTTTTCAGAATTATCAATATTTAATTGCGTGCATATTTATTCTTTCATGCTGATTTTTGACGAAATACTCCACATATCTGTTTATTGGGACTTAAAAAAATAACGTGTGACTCGGAGTTTGGCAATAATAAATGAACATACTTTATAATAAAACAGTAATAGTTTATCCGAATGCCTCTTTTATATTCAAATGCTAAATTTTATAGTATATGCTATTGGAAAAATTTCTTCGAAATGTTTCATACATTCAGAAGAATTTATATAAATATAATGTTTTAAATATTTGACTTCTTATATTTTTCAATTTCTCGCTTTTAATTTACTTAAACTACGAAAACAAAATTTTAAATTTTTCGTTTTTTAATTGATCGTTAGAAAAAAGTACTGATACCTGATACTTTTCATTTATCCCACTGAAAATAATGAAATACAACCACTTTCTTCAAAGGCAAGGAGAGGAAGCACCAAAAATGCTTTCGAATTAGTTGATCCTTACTTAAATTAATTTATTTCTATAGTTCTGTAGTTGTATTGATTAGTTTATACTTTGTTTTTATATAATAAAGAATTAATAAAATAAAGTTATTCGAAAAATAAGGTATGGAACCTATATTAGTAAGTAAATGTATATAAGACTATAATGAATTCATATTTACTAGGTTGATTATATCTACCTATGTGTATATAGTCACTTCCTCTTTTAAAATAAAACACCATTTGCTATTAATATCACGTCTACAATAAAATTGTTCGTCTATACTTTTCATAGAATTGATTCCTCAATGTTTATAACAAATCAACATTTAATGTTTCTCAGTCCATTGAGGAATGAATAGAACTGAATTTGATCAACTGGAAACACGTCTCCCACAAAAATGCTGTATATTTAGTCATATACACGATGATTTGTTTTATACGATACTTCGATCTCTTAGTCATTGATATAGAAACTAAGTATGTTCCAATTATGTTGTCTAGCTGAGCGTAGCTTATGTTCTATTCAGTTAAAAATCGGTTAAGTTCGTGGGTTATAATCTATGGAAACAAAAAAATTAATTAACAACTAAGAATTTTTTTCAATAAGTACACGTTACTGTTTGTTTGAAATATCACTAATATCAACAGTGGACCTATGATTTATATAATCAGTAGGAATACAGTTAGAAGGAGAGTGACTCTCCTTAGAAAACCTAGTTTGAATATCATTTGAAGGTGTCTTGACTCAGTTTTAGGTAGTTTCTCCTAAAAAAAAGAACCTTCATCTGAATAAAGGAAGCAATCTTTTCCTGCCAATCCTCCCTCAACTCCGCCAATGAGTGCTAACTTAAATGCTATACACGTAGAGAGTAAAATTATCATACTATATCAATTATATGCATTCATGAAATATCCTAAACTGCTTAGAGTTTTTCTCATAACTTACGTTGAATGAATAAAGATGCAGTCATGCTTTGACATTAACCGCTGCGGTGATCATGCAGTCTGTCGTTTTTTCTTCTTGAGCGTGGTTCCAGAGGAAGTCTAGACACATCAACACTTTTGTATTAAAAAAAACAGAGTATTGCAAATGTCGGAAATTTTCTAGATATCCACAAGATACTATAGGATATAGTTTGGTGAAAACCACGAATTTCCAATTTTTCTTATTTTGGCAATATAAAGCATATATTAAAGTCTTCTCAAGTGATTGAATAGTTTTGACAGCCATTACGCATCTGCATGAGCTAGCAGAAATATCTTTCAGATAATTTCGAAAATCTAGATAAATATTTCGCTCAAATCTTCCAAACACCATCTATTACTATTCCGAAAAATCTGAAGGTGAATGATCTAGGCATTCTTGAAGTTTCCACAGCGTATTGTGAAGTTTCTACAATATAGAAGAGAAAACTGTAAACAAAAATTTATTGTACAAAAAATTGATAAAACATGGATTTTGGACTCGATTTTGGTTTACGCGATTTTTGGTTTACTTCACGTGACCTCCAGAGGTCCGGTTTTTAGAAAGCTAGTTTTCTATGAAAAAAAATTTTTTTTAATTGATTTTTTTATCATCCCAGATGATAGAGCATGTCGAGTAAGCTACCAAAACCTATTTTTTGCCCATCTAAATGAGCTTTTGAACGACGTACAGGAATAGAAAATTTGTTAGTATTATAAACTTTTTTAAATACCGGGTGGGCCAAAAGTAAGGAAACAAAATAGTTTTTTGATTTTTTCCTTCATACACTACGATATAGATCTCATACTTATACCACATATACTAACTGATGTAAGTGAAAGATATAGCATATGAAAGATATACAGATGTACCGGTTTGTTCACGAACGAAAAACTGCAAGATAACCAACAGAAAATTAATCATGTGTTTTGACTGTCATAACACATTGTATTCTATTTCTTTTGGTGGTACTTTTACCTGTTAGTAGTGACATCTGCTAGATAATAACAGGTACGGTTATCTCTTATATCGCCCCATTTATAGTCTTATTTAAAATATTATTTTGGGTATTTTCGGTTCTTTTCGTGCCCTCTCTTATGTGTGTATTTTTAAGAGTGTTTTTTTCATATTTTTTTACGATGAGTGGAAGTTTTCGGTTATCCGCATCCGAAAGAATTAATGTCGTAAAGTGGTATGCTCAGTACGAGAATGCGGACGAGTTCGATGAAATCGAAACTATCGAAGATGAACCTAGATCTATTAGTACCGACGAAAACAGAGAACGCATTCGTGTTGCTTTCGAAGAAAATCTTGAAACGTCAACAAGAAGAGCTTCTTTGGAACTAAATCTATCTAGAAACCAGTCTTCGTCGAATGATGAAAGAGCCCGAGTTGAAACCATATCGTCCTCAATTATTGCATGCTTTAAACAAGGATGATCCCGACAGGCGCTGTGAATTTGCTGATGTCTTTCTACAGTTAGTCGCTGATGATTCTTCGCTTCCTGATCGAATACTTTAGACCGACGAAGCTATTTTCAAGTTGAATGGGCATGTTAATCAACATAATTGCGTCTACTACGCTGTTGAAAATCCTCACATAGTCATTACTCAAGAAATAAGTGCTCCTGATATTACTGTATGGGCCGGTATTTGGTCTGGAGGTCTTATTGGACCGTTCTTTTTTCATGATTCCGTTTCTGCCAACAGTTATCTTAAAATGCTAAAGAAAGAAATTATTCCTGCTATAAAATAATCGAATGAATTTACAAGAAATGTTCTACATGCATGATGGAGCTCCATCTCATTATGCTCAACCTGTTCGACACTTCTTAAATAAAACTTTTCGTAATCGGTGGATTGGTCGGCGAGGAGCAATTAAATGGCCAGCACGATCTCCGGATCTTACTCCAACAGACTTTTTTTTATGGGGCGTACTCAAAGATTATGTGTATGCGAAAAAACTTCAAAACCTTCAAGCACTTAATGATGCTATTGTTACAGAAATGTAAAGCTTGCCAGTTAAATTATGTCGAAAAGCTTGTCAAACAGTACCTTACAGCTTCATCTTTGTAAAGATATGGAGGGAGAGCGTATTGAACAATATCTTTGACTGCTTTTTTTCTATAGTTTTGAAAAAAAAATTGTGTTGAAACTTAGGCACGTTTTTTTGTTGGTTATATTGTAGTTGAACATTTTTGAATAAACTAGTGCATCTGGATATTGTTCATATGCTATATCTGTCACTTATATCAGATAGTATATGTGGTATAAGCATGAGGTCTATATCATAGTGTATAAAGAAAAAAATCAAAAAATTATTTCTTTGTTTCCTTACTTTTGGTCCACCCGGTAGAGTTCTGGCACCAAACGTAATGAAATGGAATACAAAGTCGAATTCCCACAAGGGGCCATTTTGTCCTCTTACACGTCCCCCTCCTTTCTTGCATTGATTTTCTCAACAGTTCTCTTTTTATTTCCCTATATACTCCTACTTCCTCTGATTTAATATCTTGTGATGATAGAGTACTTTTAAATTTAAATTATATTCCTACTCAAAATCACTTAACCCTTTCACGACGATGGGGTCCACCTGTGGACCCCACTATACTGTAACAAGAAACTTAATAGAAAAACACTTTTCTTCCTTCTATTCTTAGATAGAGGAGCACACGTAAGATTTCATCTACTCTGTCTTCGCTATTTTTAAAATCATTTATTACATAGCGTGATGCTTCTAGTCAAAACAATCAAGAAAAAAAAATTCCTACAATCAAAACAGAAAGTAATGAAAAAAAGAGTATGTGCCTATGTATGATGAAGTTATATAACAGCGACGACAGTGAAAGAGGACGAGAACAAGGTCATAGCAGCATCTAATAGAGTCAAAGATAATGTTACGAAAAGAATGTAAAAGAAAAAAACTTGAAATTTTGTTTCTTTATTTCGTTCCTACTCTAATACATTTAACAGAGACAAAAGAAACTTGAGCAACTATTTAGTTCGATGTGAAAGAAGATCTCCTATGTGACGATACAAACAACAAAGCGAAAAGCAAATAGCTGCCTATACCGAAAGTATCAATGAGCACATTTACGGAGCGTGGACACGCATGATAACTAATATGTTGAAGCTATTCTTCTCGAAAAACAGAATCGCCGTAAAAAGATTAATATAGTCAGATGCTCGAACTTCATAATGTTTTCAATGCAAATTACGACCTTGTTCAAATACATTGAATATGTGAGAAAACGTAGTATTTTTAATAATTAAGTGTTTATAGGTATTAATATAGTGAGAATATTCTACAGTGTCAATGTAAATAAATAATCATCAAATAAATGTTTCGTCAAACTGAATGAACAACGTCAAACATCCTTTTTACTGAGCGCACAGTTCGTTTTGCTTTCTGTTGTGCATGTATAGCTGTTACTTTTGACTTTGAAAATGGATGTAAGTCTGTCGAATGAATTTTTGACGCTATGAACAAGATTAGTCATTAATACAGCACGATTTCCTTCGTTTTGCTTATTACAATAACTTAAGAATTACAATAGTAGTTGCCCTGATCATCGATTGGAAATTTTGTTTATCATATTTGTGAGTCATTATCAAACAAAATCAAAAATTTCTTTTCATCCAGTATCAGTTATCAACGTGTTCTTTTATCATGAAGTAGAAGATATAAAACCCATATATTAGCATAAAAAAAATCTTATATTGGTTTAAAAGTAGGAATGAAATTATTCTTATGACAATATTGACTCGGTGGCGTGTTTTTTAATAAGAGCAAAGAAATCTCACATTTACCTTCAATATGCATCTACATCGATATATGACCATTTTCGTCGCTTTTCTGGGTATTATTCAAGTTCATAGTGATCATACAACTGTACTAGATAATATAAAAATGTTAATTGAAGCAGCTAAACAAGCAAAGAATATTTGGGATTTTGTGAAAGATCTTCCACCTACATTGAGTGATTACTTAACAGAACTGTTTTCAGGAAAGAATAATATATCAGAAAAACCGGTTAGTTCCTATGATTTTGTCGTTGATTTAACTCGGCCAACAGATATATTTGGTAAATTAAAATCGTATCCCTTATTCTATCCCAATGGCAAAGACACTTACGATAAGAAAATTCAAGATGATCAAAAGGCTATCTCTCGTTTTGTTGTTAACGTTGTTGGTCGATATAATGTTGGGAAAACTTTTATCTTACGCCTCTTAGCGAATATCAATCTGGCCCATTCCTTCACTGAGCGTACCAATGGTTTAAGCGTTGCATTACCATTATTATCAGATACAGACAATACTCCACTAGCATTGATCGACACTGCTGGTACACGAACTCCAGTAGAATACACCGATGAATCATTCAAAGATCGATCCTATGAACGACAAGTTAGTGATTCATTCATTCAAGAAGTAGCAATCAGTTCATCCGATATTTTCGTTTGTATTGTCAATCAATTAACTTTAGATGATCAACTATATTTGAAGACTTTGTACAACAGATCACTAGTAAGTAACAACTAGTTCTTCAGACCAACTATCACTTTCTAAATTTGGCCTTTGTTCTCTTTTTAGGAGAATGGTTTAACCCCTATTGATATTCAACAACGTCTTCTACTCGTTCACAATTATTTCAACTTACATACAGTTGCTGAAGTTGAAGTGACTGTAAAACATGAATTAGAAAAACTGTTTGGAGCACGTAAGCAACCACAAGGATTTTGGTTGAGTAAACAATTCAAACATTTTGTTATTGCTCACGTTGATAGTGAAGCTGGAAGAAAATACAATGATCTTTCTATTGAATTGATTCGAACGATGATTAAAGGAGCGAATGCTGCTAAACATAATGATGTTCTTGGTATAATTATTGACAGAATTGAGATTTTACTGGGCAAAGTTCTCGTTGAAGAAGCTCCTGTGACGACTAATGTTGATGTCAAAGACTCTCAGAAAGGCTTTTTAGGAAATTTAGCATCTGGAATTAAGGCATTAATCTCATCTAATCGAGAGAAACCGATCAAAGTGATGCCTCAACGTCGAGTTAATGTAAAACTTGAAGTGCAACAATTGGCCGTGGACAAAGGAGAGCCATTATGGTTTATTTGTCCGAAATCACCTTTAGCTGAAAACATAAGTCTATCGAAAAATTTGAAATTTGCTGAAGATGGATCAGTGCATATCGATTATTCGTCACGTTTTGTTCCTGGAGTGAAAGTTTTTCGATTCGAAGATGGCGATATTCAAATAGCAGTCGAATGTCCATCGTGTGAAAATTCTTACACAGTAACGACACGTGGTGGTTCAGTGATCATTCAAGGAGAAAAACCCATGAATACAATCAAAGATTCCGAAGTCTACTTAGATACTCATCAAGTGGGTGGATTTGAAATCGAAGTACCTATCTCTGTAATGGAAAAGAATTATGCGTATGACATTCGAAAAAAAGCTATCAAGAATTTTTATCAGAATGGGGTCATCATACTCACAGTAAAACGTCTTGACGATGATGATTATGACGATTTGTAATACAAGTTCATAATTGATAACACAAACCGTACTTTTTTTGTGGAATTCACATATAAAAATAAGAGTGTAAGTTACAAGTCGAAGTTTTGCGGTCCTCCCCCCCCTCCTCTTACAGACATTCCCATTACAGAAATCCTCATTACAGGCAAGCACGATACAGAGATTGTTTATTATGTTTATATGTGAATTCCACATTTTAGTCCTAAAGGGGCTGCGCTGACAACCTTTTTATGTATTTTTTTTTCATTTTTCAATTGAAAAAGGCTTTAAATATAATTAATTGGGTGTTAGATCTTTTATTTTATGCTGACTATTTTCTTCGAAGTGAAGACAATCCTATCCCACGAAAACAATCTTCCGAAAAAAAAACCTGAAACCGCGGTTTGGCACGGTTTTTTATAGATCACCTGATTCCCAGAACTGAGTCAGGATACGCAAGTTCAACTGAACTTCTGCAAAACTCAGATAGGTTGTCCTTCAAGGGACTGTGCAATGAACTTCTAAAAGTTCCATTATAAATATCTTACGTCACTTTTCCATGACTAAGATGTGAAACATATTTTATAAAAATATCTTCGGAATACGAGGGCACGATATATCCTTGGCCTTTACGCATTCCATTTGTATTTCAAAAACCGCGGTATGTCACGATTTTACTGGAAATTTTTTTCCTTGGGTAGCCTTTGTCTAACTATGATCAGGGTTCTTATTCTCAGATGGATGATTTCAGCTTCCGTATCCATGCGTAAGGATATATCAAACATGGAAACAACGTGCTCGCCAGAATGACTCGCATCGAACTGAGCAAGTCCAGAGAAACTCTGTTAACAAAATGGTCACACAAATAAATTATTTCCTTGTTCGAACCAATCCTTCCGGATTTGCTTTTCTGAAATGGGATCTTCCTTGACATTTTAAAAATTTCCTATAATATAATACAATTTTATATAACATGAAATGTTCGATTATAACCTCAAAATCGATATATAAAGAAAAAAGCTTGTTTGTTTGTCTGTCTGTTTGGTCTTCATGCATCTGGACACGGTACGAGCAAATGCAATGAAATTTTGCATGGAATATCCTTTCGACCAAAGGAAGGTCATAGGGTAGTTTTCGACCTAAAATTTTCATCTTAAGGGGGATGTTTTCCCCTTCCTATTATTGAATTTACTACAATAAATGTCTTTTTCAAAAAATTTGTGCTTATTATTGTTTTCTCAATATTTTGCGATTGGTTGTGGGGCAGTTTAGGATAATCGAAAGAAAACGAATAGAATATATAAGATGAAGTGTAACCGTATGATTGAAAATATCCATCGAATAGAGAAAGTAAAAAGTGACATAAAATTCCATTACTCATAACTCATAATCTATATTTAAAGAAAGAGTTGTGTCTATTTGTCTGGCCGTTTTTTTATGCATTTGAACATCGCATGAGTTAGCAGTGACAAATTTTCCATGACACACTCTTAGGTTCCAAGGAAGATCGAGAGGGGATCAGGATGACCGGCGAGAAGGTTGGGCTGAAATTTCATACTGGTTATGATACATTGCAATTTTTCCGAATCTTTCAAAAACTTTGGAGAATTTGCTGCTGGTATTAGAATATTCACCTCTGAGTGTCACTTTTTTTACACTGGGTGTTGATATAAAGTATGACACTGCGCATGAGTTAAGAGAAAGGTAGTCACATCCCCACACTATTTGCTGAATTATCCAATTTAAGCATGAATATAAGTGTATCCACGGCAGAACATGTAGTAATAATAGATGAAAAGGTCTTAAACAAGCCTTCTATACATTTTCCGTCGTTTTTAAACATGGATAGATCATTGCTAAGAGAGTCAGTAAGGAATATTAAACAAAATAATACATTCGTCGTCTAATCAATTGTGTGGACAATCAATAAGTGACTTTACATGCGTAAACAATCACGAAAACAATTATACAAACTCATTTTAGTTCCATATTTTTAGACTATGCATTGAGCGTTAACACATTTCACACATTTTGTCAATTTCTGCTTTTTATTTCAACTCCGCACAATGAAAAATACGAGAGCAGTCAACTCAAAAGCCCATCGTTTTCTACTAGATATCCCATCCATTGTTCTTTAACCATTTCTTTTCAGCATTCGTCAATTGTTTTGAGCTATGTTTCCATTCACCATTGATGTAGAGTGCTTCACCAGTGTTAAAATGAGCATGAATATAGCGATCATAAGATTCTGGATTAGCCGGATCGATACGTATAATGGTACTAGGAGCTCTACCCTGTCGTATATCTTGATTCATTTGATACACACTGGCTGTGTGAATGATGCTAAAATAATAAGGAAAATCATCATATAACTCTACTATCTACACAAACATTTTTATGTCGAGTTTATCTAGAATTCGATACCCTCTCATTTAAAATGTCTCACTAGCCAAAAAATATGTTTTGTAAAAGAATCTCCATTGATTTAACACTAAGGTATTTGTACATAATTTAAATAACCTGTTATCTTCAAAAACTGATGTTTAGTGAAAAATTTTTTCATTGATACAATAAAACGGTAAGAAAAATAACACTTAGCAAATTCAACGGAAGTTTCTTATAAATGAAAGAATTTAATATATAATACCGATTAATAAAACGCTACATCGTGCGCGACTGATCGACTTCGAAACGCTCTATTTTCACTCTGGTAATTTTGATAGAAATGATACTAGTGCTTAGTGTTCCTTGTAGTTTAAAGCGACAAACGAGACATTATTCTGATTTATATTCTTGAAAAACCGAAGCAAGAACTTGACTTTTCTTCTTCGCATACATGTGATGAGTATATGATACGGCAAATACTTACGTGAAACTTGCGTAGAGACATAAAATAACAAAACCCACTCGAGTTGGTGTCAACATGATTTTTTGAAGAATATGTATAGTTGCTAAAATGAATACAAACTTGCTTAACGCTGCAATTGCTTTTATAGGCAATGAAACGTCTAAGCTCACATGAAGGATATCAAAATAAAATATCTATTTTCATCGTTTTATCGGGGAAAGTGAAGAAGAAATCAATGCTTTAATTATTGAAAGCTTGGTCTTAAGTGTTAATCTACGTAGTTGTCCTGTTATTAATTTTGATATCTTATTCATATATTTCAGTGAAAAAGAATGAAAAATGATACTGTATTTTTCTGATATCTTTTGAATCAAATTTTCTAGGATTTCTTTCTCACATAGAATAGTGAAAAGATTACTCAGTGATGATTTGAATCTTAAATGAAAACATCTTTCCATCAAGCTTGATAACAACTATGTGATTCAATAGAAAAATACAGACTTTCACCTTATAAAAAAATGTGAGTAATATATACACTCATCAATTGTCCTCCGGTTAAAGGGAATTTTTTTGCTTAAGTACGGGACAAAGTTGTATTAAAAAATAAACATTTTTTACCAACATCAGTATCTTTGTTGCAACCAACATTTCCTCTGCTCACATTTTTGCATCACTACGATTCAGAGCACAATGGCTAGAGTACCAACTACTCGCTTTCTTGATGCTAGTGACGAACCACAACGACGTCTGACACCTATTCAAGATTATGTAAAAAAAGATCTGGTTTCGTTTGGGCAGCAACAGGTAATTGTGATATTCCTCTTGAAGGATTGAATGCCAATGAATGTGCTGCAATTTATCTCTATACTATGGAATGTATATAAAAGCCGATATTAGTCATGAATATTTACAAGGGAAAAAATTTGTCTGGTGGGGATTTTCCTCATGTACTACTTTATTAAATGTTTGAGAAGGCGAACAATTTCTTGGCAAAATACAAACACGAATTTTATTTATTATTGAATGTTTCAATGGAAAAAATACTCAAAAACATTCTCAATTTCCTACGAAAAATGTAGTCTTGTTATTACCTTGTAGTTATTTCGAAGTTTCAAGTGTGCTTAATCAAGGACATGGATTTCATATTGTTCAGCTGAAACAAATTCAACCGCCAGTGACATTAATTCACCTACCGTCATCTGCTATAGCCTCAATAATATTATAGAAGGCAAACCAGCGCTCATTTTATGGCTGCTAATGATGAATATTTACTTTTTTCTAAGATAGATCATTTTTTATTAATTGACAAACAAGGACAGGAAAAATTACGTATTGAACGAAATATTAACGTGCGTGATATTTGTTAGACAGCATACTTAGATCAATTTCTTATCTTAACTGGTTTTCCAAGTTCTCTTCATTCTTTAAATATAACTTCTGGTAAAGCTCATCCACTTAAGAAAATCAAACAATACGAAGTTGTACATGTCAGAATGAAATATTGATGATCTGTTCGGCGAAGGAAGATGACGGAGTTGTGATCGAAGAATACAGTCTTTCAACTTGGCAGTTGAAACGAACCTTTCAGTCATCAATATCCTGTCAAATAAATCAACGAATTCATCGAATACAGTTCAGTCATAACGGCTCTCGTTTTGAAGTTCTTCTCATCGAAGGAGATCGTCTTGATTATCACTGGTAGTTTCAACTCCATCATCCAAATAACATGAACATACGTGAAACACATGAATTCTTTTTGTTTGGCTCTGATGGTTGTTTGAAGGAGACAGTGGACTATCCAGTTAATGAGAAATTCGTTATCTCATCAGCTTCCATCGGTACTGAATGCCTTGTAATCAGCACAGACAGATCTGGGAAACTGCATTTTTGCCGTTATAACTAATGTAGAAGCGGACGGTCGTTTGTAAACACTGTTTTTTCTTCGATAATAAAAACCACGTTCTCTTCTCACTCTATGTTTGTTACAATGATGGGAAAATAAAAGAAGATGACGAGTGAAGTAGGAACAATTGCTAAGTCTTCGTCATCCAATGATCAACGCTTTCATCTAGATTTGTCAACAACTCAATTAGTCCGTTTAGTTGATGCTAATAGGTCCTATCATAATACACTTCTTCCAAGGAAAATCTACTAGAACTGACTGATAGTATGAAATCATTTGATGATCTAACCAATCAATACAAAGTATTCTTTATTTCACTATTCAATCAAATAAAACATATTTGATCCATTCATATCTGTCATTAAAGAGTATCTCATAAGACGATTTACAAAACCAATGATTGACCATAGTCATCATGTATTGCATTCCGTGATTTTCGCTCTCATCCACTAAATCCCATGGTAAACGAGTGAAAAAGGTTTCGAATACCATCTATTGGTTGATATGATGACTGTGATGTTATTTATTCCTGCTCTCGAGGTATTGACTCTTCTTCTTGGTTTTGAGAGATCTTTATTAATAAAGACTTCCTGTAATTTTGATGCCAAAACTGTTTAGTTTGAAAATCAATTCATTGTTCTTTCTCCTGTTGATTTCTTTTAGAGCGAATGAAACTAATCAGAATGATATAAAGTTTTTCAAAAAAAAAAGCATATGCCTCCATAAGTCGAGCATTACAAATAGATAATTAATCCATAATATTGAATTTTTTCCATCTAAAAGAACAAAAAAAAACATTCTGTCATTGATGTTTATTTGCACATTGTATAGGAAGATGAAATACTTTTTTACTACGCTCGCTTTTATCGACTAAGTTTAATTTGAATGTTAAGTTCTTGTCAGAAAGTTCAAAAACAGGAGGAGAAAGACATGAGGTTTGTGAGCACTGTCACTTTCCATAGGCTTGATTCGATTCATGAACAATTAATAATTCTCCTCCGAAGTAAGATCCTCTTGTGAGTTGTATGAATTTCTGATTTCATTGATTATCTCATTGTTGAGCAAGATATTGTTTCATTTTACTGTCAACAATGATATAGAATGAACATTTTCATTCATCTTCAACAATAAAAAAACTCCTATACTCAATAATTTCGATAACACGTCGTGTAAATTTATCAGCTTTAATCGTACATTTTCTCATAGTGATCAGAGCTTCAATAATTAAATTTAAATTAAGTGTACTGGTAATCACTTGAAAGTGAACACACAGTGCTTGAAACGTCATCTAAAAATAAAAGAATAAAATGATTAGATGGAATATTCACTCACTACCTCATTGTTATTGATCAAATTCTTTATCTTACTCTTCCTGTTCATCTTCAGATTCTTGATTTGAATGCTTCTCTTTCGAACTAGTTTGTTCCTCAATTGTACGTATTATTCTCTTGTGTGGAATGATGAACGAGGAGATGAAAATGAATGAAATCTGTAATTGAAATATGACAATTATTTTACGAAGCGAAAGTTTAATGTACAACGGATAAGATTGATTAATTGAAAATTGTAAGCGAAGAAGAAGAGCTATAATAGTATTGGTTAACTATGCTCAGTGGATTCAAGATGAGTTTGTTTCCGTACTTTTAATAAAATTCTCCTCTATTTAAGAGATTAGACATAATTTTACTCTAGTTGTTGTTTTTTTCCTTCTTTCTTAATCATGAAACGAATCTTCCCACGAGATCTTTTAAATGATTCCACTAGATAAAAAAATATTTCAATTGAAAGAAAAAATAAGGACGTCTAATGGAGAAAGATCGAATGTCACCAAATACAGTTGTTTATCCCATTGTTAAGATTGGTAAAAAACAACAGAGAGAATGAAGTGCTTTCTTCCTTGACTTTTATTGGAATTTTAACTTGGAAAATACTTTTTCACAAACATTACCAAATAGTGCGATGAATTGTGCTTTTCAATTATCGGCGAAACAGTTGTGATCGTGTGCTTTACTTTGACTCAAATAAATTCCATTTGAAATTATTTTTTCTGTTTCACACATGTGTTCAGTTACTTTTTGTTTCGGGCCTACCGATCCCACATCATTCGCCGCAAAAATTCTTTTACAATCGCCAGTGTACATTGAGAGAAGTTTCTACCGGGTTCGGTAAAGTTTAATTATCATACATATGGAATTTTGCAGATCTGAGAATGGTTGGTAGATTGTACACTAAGTGTTAGGCAATGCTGATATTTTGTGAGTAATTTCATCGTAGCATTAGGAAATATTTCTTTGGTTTTAATGTAGGTCGACAGATTTTACTGTTTTACGGCTCGATGCCACAATAGAAAGCAATTCTTCAAGGTCAATAAAAAATAAAAGAAACCTGACTGGAGTCAAAAATCTAAAGAAAATAGAGATTGAAGAAGAATGTGAAAAGTATATTCATATGGCACCATTAACCGAAACAATTATCCTTATTGCTAGTAAAACATTAGCGAAAAATGTCATACAATCTATTCATCAACAATGTCAATTACCTATTATATTTGTCTTTGATGACAATGAAGAATCAGATAATCAATGGATTTTAAAATATAAGAAGGTAATCTGTAATTTTTGTATCACACCTTTTTATTGTATACGTTTATTTTAGGTAAAATTGGTAAAACTTGATATGCTTGAAGGGCATATCAAACGATTTCGGTGTCGATGGCTTCGTCATTCCAGTCGAGATTTTCTTCTGATGAATATATTTAACAAAGTCATCGTCGGCATAGAACGTTCATCAACTGATATAAATGGCATATTTCTCTTCTCTCAATTATTTTTTGATACCCTTCTACAGATCAAACCGTCCGCAAAAGATAAAGATGAGTTTGTTCGTGCATGTGCTAAAATATATCGTGGTTGTTGTCAAGAAGTAAAAGATTTAGAAGATTTCAATATACATTATGGAGAAGACGATGTATTGGAATGGTAAACATCGATTTTCTTTTTCTGCTTCATTTTTTTATTCATGATTTACGACATCAGCTGGATTTACATTGATGTTTATTTCAAGTACATGTTTATCGTGGTCAATTAATGTCCAAAAGTGAATTATCTCATTTGAAAGACTCGATTGGTATATTTATTTCGACGAATTCATTTCTTTCGACTAGTATAAATAGAAATGTAGCACTACACTTTCTTGGAGTAACTGCCAATGATATTATTCCAGCTTCAGACGATAATGAGTATGTTTTATTCGAGATTGATGCCGATTCCAAGCATTTGCTGACATCGGTAGTTTTAGTAAGTTTGATGAAGAAGAAGTTCTATTTACATTAGGCGCAATATTTCGTTTGAATCATGTTCGTCCTGATTCAGTAAATCAACAATTAAATGTTGTGTCAATGACATTATGTAGCAATGATGATCATGAATTGAAAACTGTCTTTGATGTGATGAAAAAGGAGTATCAAGAAGATAATATGGAACTTAATAACGATAGTGATGAACAGCATTTAATTTCTTTAGGTATTGTATTACTGAACATGGGACATTTTAAATCGGCTACCAAAGTTTTCCATCGTGTACTGTATATATTAGAAAGCCAACCAGAATCAGTGAATAAAGCCACCTGTTATCGATATATTGGGGATGTTCATCGTCAGAATAATCAATTTCGAAAAAGTAAACGTTGGTATCGAAAGGCATTAGTCACATATACTTCTCTATTGCTTGAAGATGATCTACGAATTGCGAAAACATATATGAGTATAGGCCATGCGTACAGCCGAACAACAGATTGGAAGTTTACAGTTTGGCATCAAACTTATATTTCCTGTAAGTAAATGTTTTGTTTAAATAAGTTCACAGCTATTGAATTACGTAATTTTGTAGATTGGTGGAATGCGCATTTTAGTAGGCGATGGCAAAAAAGTTTGAAGTCATACAATACTGCTTTGAAAATATATAAACGAAATTATGATGACGAATACCTTGGTACTCAAATTGCTGCATGTTACTCAAGTATAGGTTCAGCCTATCTTTATACCCGTCAATATCCATTAGCAGTAGAATATTATCAGAAAGCTTTACGTATTGAAGAACAAATTCTACCATATCTACATCCTGCTCTTGCACATTGCTATAACAACTTAGCAAGCAGTTTCTATCGTATTGATGATCATGCATCAGCTATCATGTATTTTAAAAAGGCCTTAGAAATCGGACTGAAATTATTACCATTAGGACATCCTCTTATTACTGAATTGTGTTATATATTAGGTAGAATCTATAAAGATATAGATGATAACATGCTCTCGGAAGAATATTTTCAAAAGCAGCTTATATTTCTCGATCATTCAAGACTATCGGTAGTATCTGATGGAAAAATGCACTATATATGTCCCCGGTGTTGTGTTCCTGCTTGGGTGTATTCTGGATGTGGCGCTTACAAGGGAAAACCATGTGTCAGATGTTTAAGACGATTATTCGGTTTCGTAAAATCAGCACGCGTATTGCCTGTTTAAATTGAATTTCTTTATCAGGATGTATTGATATCATTTAATGATTGTTGAATAAAAAAAATATGAAAAACGAGATTTATTCTAACCTTTATTATGACGTAGAGGAAGAAAAAACCATTTAAGATAAGAAATGACCTTATCTAAGGGAAAAATGTAATTCAGTATAGTTATATGACGATAGAATGACTTCCATATCGGAAGTGATTCAGCAAGTAAAGTAATATAAAAGAGAAGAACATAAAGTCATGTTCTAATTATTCCTTGCAAGATAGAAATGATCTTCAAACTGTTTACTATCACGATAGTTTTGTTTAACTTGGTAGTCGAACCAATCAGTTCGGCTGCCATCAATCGGTTTGAAAACGATAATTCAAATGATGATCTGCCGGTAAGGTAATTCATCGAATTTTGAACTCTTTTTATCTGTTGATTAGATGCAATCACTCGAATGGTCTGCGGATGAAGAGAACAGCGAAAATGATCATGTGATGCAAAAAAGATTTATTCGAGGATGGCCACGAATACCTTCTCATCCTTTTCCTCGAGTACCTCCTTTTGACATTCCTAAACCACCTTTAATTCCTGGTCCCTATGTGTTTTCAACTATTCTTCCCCCATTTACTCGTCATCGAGGACGACGATCAGTACCAGAGATAGATGTTGTGACTGATGAACAAGATTTGACAAATAATCATGAAACATCACAAGTCGAACAAGACATAGTAAGTTTTCACTACGTATTAAACACAATTAAACAAAGATCTTTCTACATTTTAGCCAACAGATACGTTCTATAATATTTATGATGATGAATCGATCATTGTGGCTGAGGACACACGAAATGCTCCGTCTCTTTCTGTCACCAACGTATGTTTATTGTACATTTGAAAGAACCGACTTCTATTTTTTCTTTACTTCTATAGGATGAAAACGGCAAAAGCGAGTCATATTAGGATGCTTCTTCATTTGATATTTTTTTGTTTTATTTTCTCAGTTAATAATCAAGAATAAATGATCATCACCGTTCTCATGCTCATATAATTTCGATCTTATATTCTATAAAATAACTTCATACACTCAACTTTTGGATTAGGAATGTACCAAATCCGAACCTCTAGGTCTCGGTCTCATCCTTAGTAATATTTAACTTTGGAGTTCTACTGCGATATGAGAAACTTATCACTTATCCTCAGAAGTATTTTGCTCTCATATATTATTATTGAAAGTTTTTTTTTTTACAGAAAATATAGGACAACGAAGTAGATTCTAAATGTAACCATTAATTCCAGTTATTTTACAAAAAGTATTCACATAATATGAACTATGAAATATGATTTTTTTATCATAGTTTAAAGAACCAAAAATTGGAATTTAGTACAGTAATAATCGGAAAGAATACAAAAAAAAACGTTCTGAAGAAAACTACAAGAAAACCATAAAAAATGTAGAAACTCTAATCTTTATTTTACATGTTATCATTAATTTTCTCCTTTAAGCAAACTAATATAGAAAGATTTTCAGGAGTCAAACGGCTTCTTTGTTTGCATCCAAAACAAGCAGCTACACTAAATGTAGATTCAGATGGAACTGATGTATTTGCAATTATTCGGTGTTGTCCAGCTAAAGTTGACAAAAATTTTAACTTATTACTATTAAGATTCCAAAATGCAAATGGATCATGCTCTTTTGGATGATCAATGTCCATGATTGCATTAAATTCTTGAATAGCTAATGAGCGATATAATGATAATTCATGAGAAATCGATAAAGTGGCATCTTACTTGATAATACGTGATTAATGTTGGCCTACAATTGTCAAAAATTCTTGTAATAAATTTTATGTTGGTTTACATACACCATAACACTAAAATTTAGAAAGAACATTGGCAGTATCATAAATTGTCTTTTTGTCAGAAACGGCACGAAGGAGTCGGAGCAAAGTCAAAAATTTTTTTGTTGACTCGATTTTTGAAAAAAATTCATCCCAAAATTATTCAGATTTCGTGAAAAACCAAAAGTGAAGATCTTTCCTTTAGTCTTCATCTCGACTTTTCAGGAGAACTGCGTATGCCAGGTTCGAGTTTTGGAATCCAAATTTGTACCCCTATATAGGATGACACATCCGAAAATCGGAGAACGATAACTCCAAAACCGGAGCATTTCAGTCATGTTTTTTTCAAACGCAGCAGGGATGACCTCCCTATCCCCCCCTCGCTCGCGCCGTTCCTGTATATAATCCATCATGAACAGTTATTGATTGAATATTAAGAGCAGTACAAATTTTGTTGCCGCAACCAGCACAACCAGCTGAAATAGATTTTATAGATAATTTAATATTATGGTATTAATTGAAATATGATCAAATAGCATAGAAAGATCGATCACTTTTTTCTCTATCAGACTATATAGAAGGAAAGTTATTTAAGCCTACTAGACGGTATCAAACTGCCACTACCCATATTTTTGGTACGTCCTAAGTGCTTTCCAAACATCTTTCAGCATCAAAAAAAGCTAGTAAAAGACTATCTGATCTTATAAAAATCAGCTACATAGAATTTTGATGAGCTATCTAATATTCGTTAGAAATAAGATCATTGTCATGTTTTTGCTAGTATGTATATTTGTTCCTCTAATTTGCATCAAGCTTTGGACTAATCTCATGTGCTATGAACTGAAATTAACCGACGGCTTTCGGCGGATTTATAGCGCATAGGATATGGTTAACGAAAATGTCGATATGAATCTAAAATTTGTTTTCAACATTGAAGCACGCCTCTATTGTTTCAATAAACAATATTCCAACTCAAGTGATGGATGAATTCAAGCGAAGACGTAAATGCCTACTCTAAATAAATAAATTGTTATAATTATTAATGGCATATAAACGTTGATATATATGAAGTGTTTTGCTAAAATGAAGGACTAGAGTAACAAAAAATCTTTCTGAATTAGATCTTTCTCTATTTCACAACTTCCAGTCAGTGATGGGCAGCTCCAACCTCAGATATTCATACTAGCGCTTCATATAGAAAATGGAGATGCCCATCTCTGTTTCCAGTAGAATGATATAAGTGGTTTATGCATCATCATTTTGAAGAAAAGAAAAACTACTTCCTATTTTCTTCCTCTGTGTTCGATTTGAATGACCAATGAAGTGTGTGTGAACAACAATAACATAATAATATGATCAAGAAAACAATTATGAGAAAAATGGCGACATGATTGAAAAACCGCGGAAAGAAAGGCAAATGTCCTTAAATACATTCTCTCGATTTTCTTGTCTGTTTGCTATAAAAACGACAACTAGAAGAAAACAAACAAAAATATAAATATTATTCAATGTATGAATATATTTAAAACAAGTAAAGTAGCTGTCAGAAGTAAGTGAATGTCTTAAAACACAGTATACAATAAAAAAGACTTATGTCTTGACTTGATAAAGACAATTACAAATTAATTATGACTAAACATAAAAAACTTTGTTTAAAATAAGCACTTTTGTTGAGATAAAGTTTAGAATTTTATATTGTAATAGTGACAATTATGCTGTCAAGTTCATTAACACAATAAACACTTTATTGTATAGTATTCATAGATCACAGAAATTAGACACAAAACGAAGGAAGAATGTTTATGAAAGAAAAAAATATATATTATTGAGGAACACTTGAAAAAAACAATCTCGTTTAAATAAAAGAGAAGAATAAAGAATGGAAGAAGAATATATGGTGCATTTAAGATATCAGTCTGGCACCGGATTTTGATGTAATCATATGTTGTGTTATCCTATAACAAGCAAGAAAAAAAACATTCAATAACTTTAAAATGCCTTATGTTTGGCAATGAGTACCTCTCGTTCAATGAAAAGAAGTTTTTCAAGTAGATCAACTGAGAAACATATTACTAGACAGGAGCTTACTACTTACATTAATATCCTAAAGCTACTGAACTAACTTGTTGATTGTACTGATAAGCAACCTTCTAATATATCTTCTTCCTCTTGTTGAAGCACTTCTTGTCGTCTAGCTAAATCTTTCATTTGTCGTTCTAAATTTCGTACCGTTCGAGCACATTTTTCTGCGGCAACTTGATGGTCTAATTTGCATTTTTGAGCGTATAAAAGTCGCTGATTTAAGTCACCTAACTTGACCTCGATGCAATGTCGTTCTTCTCTTGCATGTATTGCAACTAGAGGAGTAATACCATTAGCAGAATGTATTCGTCTCATTCTATCATAATAATCAAGTTGATCATCACGATTTTGTGCAATCAATTCTTGTACTTGTAAATCTTTATTTGTTTCAATTTTTGTAATTGATTTTACTTTTGGATAGTTATCATTTGCCCATTCATCAACAGCTTGAGTATTATTACACAGTATATGAAAAGCAATAATTTGAGTTAAATCGTGAGTATTTTTGATAATTTTTTGAAATTGTGCGTTGTCGAAGAAAGGAAAAATTGGAATAAATGTAATTTGAGAATCACATTTAGAATGTATGTGTTTCAAGCATTCGTCAGTGTCGTAATGACGTTCATAAACTGCTGGACCACACGAAGTAACAGACGAACTACACTCAGGTTCTAAAACAATTGTCAATGGTTGTCCGAGTAGACCATCGGACATTTTCTAATAAGCTAAAATAGAAGTTGAAGACAGTATTGAAAACATTACAGAAATGTAGACTTACTCTAAGCAAAAATGACAGTCACTATCAATGGTGTTTCAATTATGGACTCATGAGGAATCTAGTCTAAATAATAAAAATCTCTACAATTTGAAAAAGAAATATAGTAAATTTTCATTAATAGAAATTAAAGTTTCATGCGTATCAAGCTGTAGTTAATTAAAGAAAAAATGTAGGAAACAAAAAGCAAAAAATCTAATGTTTATCCATCTATTTATTGAATTGTCATTTGAACAACAATCTTACTCGTCTTCTTCTATTGGTACACTGTTAGATAAAATTTCAAGATAATGTTGTGATTTTCGATAGTATTTTTCAGCCAAATCAAATTCACCATGTTCCATTGCATTGTCGCCTTCTTGTCTATAGTATGTAGCCAAACTATGATTTAATTGAAATTGTAATTGATCCGATGTTGTAGGCATACTTTTAATTTTTGAATAACTAGAATATGAATCAATTAATGAAGGATTATAATCGATTATGGAGTGCACGTATTCAAGATTGTCCAGCTCGCGTAATATTTCGACAGAAATTAGAACGTGCGATATAATACACATTATGTAACTTATATTTCCTTTTGAAGAACGAATAAAATCCATGTATGAAAGTGTATCATGAAAAAACTTTGTTTCCTCTTGTGTAACACAATTAGGCATTTCATTTGTTAAGTAGGCAAGGACCAGTGGTTTTCTATCGTTCACTATGACATTTGTTTGTTTTAGTTCTAAAAATTACCAGAATAGTATATGTAAGAGTAATAAACGAAGACATGAAATCTTCAATTCTTAGTTCCTTCTGTAGAATATATCAAGACTTTTTACTGCTTCCTAAGGACTTGCGGCTTTTCTAAATATCTGTTTTTCTTACAAAAAAAACTCCTATTAGTCGGTCTTACCTTCATTAAATGTTAAACGACGAATTTTCGCTATGGTTTCATTTATTTCTGGATGATTTTCTTCTAAATTCAACTTTTGAATATATAATGCGTTTAGATAACACTCCAATGCCATTTCTGTTTCGCCCATTGATGTATAAAGAGATGCTAGATTAAGGAAACTTGCTGCATTGGACAGATGATTTGTTGGTACAATTTTCAGTCGTATTTCCTGTGCATTCGTATAGTAGGTTAATGCTGCATCGTAGTTATTCATTTGTTCATAGACTGAAGCTATATTTTCCATTGAACTTGCTAGACTGACAGAATCTTGTCTCGAATCAATTTCCATGGCTTGGTTATAATGATATAACGCTTTTTCATACTCTTTCGTACTTTGATAAATCATACCCATTGCAGTGTAAACTGTTGATAGTAAACTATCACAATTATTCAATACTTTTTCACTTTCCAATATTTTTTGATAGTAATTAAGTGCTCGCTCATAATTATTTTGTTCAAAATATATATTAGCAATTGTATGTAGTGTACGTGCAACAAGTGTATGATTTACTGAATATTTCAACGTTGAACTATAAGTATCCAGTGCAAAATCGATTTCACCATTTCGATGATATTGACGTCCAATATCAAAACAAAATCGTGCTAAATTTTCATATTTATCTTTGTCAAGTAGAAATGGAACGATTTTTTTCACGTACATATCAGCTGTTTTATATTCACCCAAGTAAAAAAGAAGACGTCCAAAGAGTAGCTCTGAAGAATTTTCTTTCATTTCACGTTTTGCTACATCGACATAATTATCAACCAACTGGGTATGTTTATTTGTATTACATAACTTAACAATCCAAATATTGTCCTTTGGTTCAACACTTGTAATTTCAAATACAGTTGAAAAATCAAATAAAAATTCTTTTTCATTTAAATTTGTGCTATATTCTTCTACGTCAGCAAAGATGGTAGAATGTACATTGAGACTACAGTTGATTTCATATATAACGGGATACAGATCACTATCATTGTTCCCAACTGAATAGTCTTTAGCATAGACTAAGGCAATATTCTTATCTCTCGATGTTGACATAAATGTATTCAATGAAATAAAACTACCGATATTAGCATTTATTTTTTCAAGTTCATTTGAACGTATTTTAGCCCCGCGATATAGAGTAACTGTAGACGAGGCCAGCTTTTTTGGAGCAACGGTACATAACTGTTCAAGTTGAGTTTGTAGGTCGATAATAAGTGATTTTAAACTATATAAGATATCAATATTACGTGTTTTTATTGCATTATTAACAAGACGGTAGATAAATGAGTTTCTTGTGTACCAATAGACGGCATTCGTTGGATTGTAATACTTCTGAAATTCATCTAATGCGCAACTATCATCATCTTTAGAAACATATTTTCTTATCTTATCAAAAATATCGAGCGAATTATTAGTGTTGTTCAATGCATGAAGATCAGATTGTGCATATTTTACTGAGCGCGATAGCATGCGGTACCAGATGAATATTGCTGATTCCCGTGTTAAATGTAATGACGATTGTGATTGAAAATCGAGTAAGGAAAAGCCACAAGGAAACTCTAGGTTTAAATGGTCATGAGGCTGCGTCGACTCACAACTGTTACTGAAGACATCAATCATTTTGTTTTGTTGTATCACACTATTTAGAAAAAGCAAAGTGCTCTCATCTTAATTTAAAAAAGCAGAAAAATAAATCGTCATACAAAGTTAAATAGGAAGAGGAAGTACGGGAAAAAACCAAGTAAAAAATATCCACATATATTATTCTCGGTTGGAAAAAACCAATACTGCAATGTGAAAAAAAACAGGTTTTTTTCTCGTTCTACTCTCTGAGGCGTTTGTATCAATGATTCATATAGACTTTCAATTATTCCAAGTTAAAAGAAAGAAATACGTCGATAATTTAACATTTACTTTTTCTCTTTCACGTAGAGAAGAGTCCAGTAAACATAAAATGTCTGATTGCTTGCTTGCTTGTCTGTCCGCAGGGTCAAAAAAACATTCTATTGATATTTTCTATAAAGCTTAACCAAAAGGTAATCTGGACCGAGGAATCCAAATCTGATGTTAGTTTTTCGAAATTTTTTTCGGATCCGTTTTTTACACAAAGGATCACTTTTTTTGCAAAAAAAATTTTTTTATAAGGGTTAACCGAAGGATAATCGAGGACGAGGAATTCAAATCTGAAGTCAGTTGGATAAAAATTTTTGAAGATCAATTTTTTAAACAAACGACAAATTTTTAACAAAAAGCATTTGTTTTTTATGAAGTTTGGTCAAAGGCAGTTGAGTTCGAGGAACTTGAATCTTGCTTTGATTTTTTCAATTTTATAAATGAATAGCTTGACGGTAGTTTTGAGACACAATTACTACGAGAAAGAGCTGAGCGAGTGTTCAGACGAGCGTTACTTGTTATATAGTAGAGTAAATGCCTAATTAGAGTTTGAATATAAATGAAAATTTCGAAAATATATAGTCATCAACGTGAACAAGAAAAAATTTTTCTTTAAATTATAAATTTGGTATTGACCTTCGATCAATGCATTTGTTCACATATTCGAAAAACTTATTTAAATTCGGTGAAACATATTTATATCTACAGGGTGGTAAATAATATTATTCCAGGGGGGTAACACTATGATCTCGAGTCGGAGATATCATGAATTTTATACCAAATGAAAGCTCGTGAAAAATGGGGTTTAGTGATACTAAATAGTAAGACTTTGAAGAACTTTCGTGTATTGATTTATCAAAGGTTACGATTTTTATCGACATAAAATGTTATAAAATCAGTTTATCGAAAAAGTTCGGCCTACACTATGTTGTAAAGTAGTTTATTTTCTTATTATTTATTGAGCACAATCAATAGTCAGTATGGCGACCATTAGCGCTCTTTACTGCATGAATTCGAGATGGATACGAACATAAAAGAGATTCAAACAATTCGGTATTTTCTTCCATGTCCGTCAAAACATCCACAATGTGTCTTTACTATATCGATTATGTCCAGTTTCCGATAACATTTTTTGTTCAACTTCATCTTTGATTATTGATCCAATATGTTCTGCCGCATTGAGATCAGGCGAATTACCAGGCCAGATATCGTTGCCCCAAAACTCGATGTTGTTATCTCGAATCAGATGTTGAGTCATGTTTGCTCGTATACATGGTGCTTTATCGTGAACAAATATCACATTATCCAGATCAATTACGTTTTCTTCGTCGGTGAGGAACGGAAATACGTGTTGCATTAAAATAATGTCACGAAAATATTGACCGGTCCAAGATTCACCTTTATCTTTAATCACCCAATGCATTTTTTTCGCGGTGAAAATGATAAAACTGCCGATACACGCTTGGTTTTTAACCATTTCGCGATATCTTTCATCGTCTTCAATATCTTCAACACTTTTTGTCCAAATTCTATCATTTTGATAATTTGGTTTGCGAACTGTCCAAACATAAAATTCATCCGATGGCGCCAGATGAAGAAAATCTTCTTCAGTCCAATCTTTCAACCAATCACAGAGCCATAACCGATCTGATATATGAGTTTCAGATTTTAACGGTCTAGAAATAACATGAAAAGGCTTTAATCCTTCCCTACGACGGTAATTATTAACTGTTTGTCGAGTAACATATTCTTTTTGCTTCCGTGCAATCTCTTTCGCCACGACAGAACCGCTCTTCCGTTGGCGCCCACTTGCTTCACGAATAATGTCCTGAGCAGCTGTCGTTAACTTGAGTTTAGGACCAGCATTTGAATAATCAGCAAAGCATTGGTCACATGATTTTTCCCACCATTCTGTGACAAATCGAGTCGTACGGTGAATTTTGTCGGCAATCCATTGTCTATTTATAAATGTTGCACCAGCATCGCGAGCTTCTCGGAAAGTAATGCATTTAATTCTGCCAATCATTCTTTGTTGTTCGGTATCATAAGCACCAGCCATTTGAAATAACAAATGAAAAAACACTGAAATTTCTGTCGACTATAACTTTCAAAAAGACGGAGAACGAAAAATTATTTCAAATAACTAGTATCACGTGGAGAGAACAATAGAACGCCAAAGAACCATCTTGTTGTGTGAGTCATGATCATATATCATGATCGTTACCATTTTTCTTTCGTTTTCATAGAAAAATGTTCGTTTTCAATGTCTCAAAACTTATGAAAAATGATTTTTAACGTGTTTTTGAAAGAAAACTTCGTTGTTTTAAAAAGTTTGATACACGAAAGTTCTTCAAAGTCTTACTATTTAGTATCACTAAACCCCATTTTTCACGAGCTTTCATTTGGTATAAAATTCATGATATCTCCGACTCGAGATCATAGTGTTACCCCCCTGGAATAATATTATTTACCACCCTGTACATTAATTTCAAATTGCTATGCTTATTTCTTCGACTGTAGGAGACAATCATATAAAATAAAATGTGTTTGTACATATATATGTGTGAAGGTTGAACAAGCATAACGGATTAAATATCTGAGTATAATCAAAGATTTTCATAATCAAGGAATTAAGATTGAGAGATCTTTTTGTATCTATAATCTAAAGAAGGCTGATTCAATTGGTTCTACTTTAGAAATGTCATTTTCATAACAATATTTTCAGTGAATTAAATACATTCTGATTATAGATTTTTAAAAATTGATAAAGAAAAAGAGGATATCGAGGTATCTCACTTATTTGCTAATATTTGTGTTTGAATAATAGTATATATGATTGAGGTAATGTGGAAAATTTACAAATATAGTTGCAGACAGAAATAGACAAGAAAAACAATGATCCTAGTGATTTATCATTTGATCAACAAGATAATATTTCTATTAATGATCGAGAAAATAATCAAATAGAAAAAATTCGAAATTGTTTTATATCGAAACTTTTCATTTTCAATCAACTGAAAACATCATATAAAGAATTTATCTGAATGAAAGTTGTGTAGCTTTCAACAAACTTTCAATATCTATACTCAATTTTCAACTAATGTATATTGATCATTGGAAATTGTCAGAATACTGTACATTACAGAATTTTATTATTTGTCTAAAAGACGCCATTAGTATAAGAATAGCACAAATATAAGCAAAATCAATCATTGAGAAAAATCATAAAACAAATGTGTGTGTATAGCAATCCAAATTACTCAAGAATAGCAACTATTTTATTTCACATACTATTCATAGTGTTGTTTTCGATAGTAAGCTCAGTTTTCTTTACTTTTGAACTCGAACTCTTCAAAGTTTTTATGATAATAAATAATCTAACAGAATAAAATAATTATAAATTTTATTATCGTTCTCGATTGTCTTCCAATTGTTCTGACTAAAATTTCGTAGAGATATCACATGCTGGAATTGCAACTTTGTCTTTGAATTTATATATTTTCGACGACGTGTTTATTAAAACTAAAAGAGAAAAATGATAAACGAGAAAGTTAAATCATTACAAAAAAAAGCAGACAATGACAACATAAATCAATTGTTCAAATGTTTGTTAAATATTAATGTCTTGGTTGAATTCTGAAGCAACGACGTACAATACGTTTCAGTGCTTGACGATATATTGAACCAGTGAGTGTATACAAGTAAAAGGATGTTGAATGAGTAAAATAGACAAGAAGTATAATCACAGAATATGTTAAATTTTCGACAGCTACACGATATGTAGTTTTAGGAACATCCGATGTTAGACTAGCATATGAACGATAAATTCCAAATGGTAAATCCAAAGGAAGAACAACCAATACCTAAAACATATATTCAAAATTATATTTTTTTTAAATTAATAAATCGATAAATTTCAATATTGAAAAAGGCAATTCTATATTAATATTAACTAAAGAAACAAAGAATATAGGATTTAATATTTAATGTAAATCACAAGATTGAAAAGATAAAATAGTATCCATGTAGATATTTTTTGCTTCAAAACGTATCTCAAACGCGCTTCATTCGCATGTAGAAGGCTAAAATTCTTATTGAACTCGTGTAAACATAAATCCCGTTGAGACGCTGTCAATATTCTTTTTTTACAATTAAGTTTCGTGATTACATGGAATAGTCAACCAACTGCTATATTTTTTCAATAGTAGAGAACTACTATGAATAAAAATTGACGAAAAGAATTATACTTACTTGAATTAATAACATTCGAGTGAGATTACGTTCATTGTTACGTATTGCTTGTCTATTGTTGTTTGTATTGTTTACGTCAATTAAATTTACAGTTGGATGAATCATTCGTGATCGTGCATTTCGTATAGTTAATGAACCAAAAAGAGCTAGAAAAATGCTAGGCAAAATAATATCGGCTGCTACAGATGCCCAATCATTAAAAACTCGACAGGGAAGATTTCGACCATAACAAGCAACTGGAACATTAGGAATACTTGCTTCAAAACAATAAAATACTTCGACAAATAAAAGTGTAAAGAAAATGAAAACTCCAATCACATAACGTTTTGCTATTCGTCTTGTACTCCATTGACGATAAGCAGCCGATGGACTACTGCACAAAAATCGATCTATACTTGCTCCAACAAGACACCAAGTGCCCATTGCCCAACTGGTACTAAGAATAAACAGACGAATTTTACAAAGAGGTGGATTTTGATTTGGCCAGTTGATGTTATAACTAGAATATAGTTTATTTTCATTAAATTCAACAATCTATTATGTCATCAAATTTTCTTATATAATGAATTTATTAATTAGTATGAGCTATATGACTTATATGTAACTCACCCTTGTAAGACTCGTGTTAATAATCCTGACCAGAGAAGCACTGTACTTGACAGCGAAGACCAAGAAAGATAGATTGAAAATGGATTTTCATGCAAAGAATGTTCGTGCAGAACACATACATTGAGTAAATTACCCACCGTACCAAATAGAATCATGAATGCAGCTCCATGACGATTAACTTGCATTGTAATATAATTGAGAGAAGGTACTATATCGTTATCAGTTGACATTTTTTTTTAGTTTCACTATGGAAATATCAATTGATCGTATAGAAATCTGTTGAATGCTGATAATAGACACACCGTTCAGTTGTAGAATACTATAAGTGTTAAAAATTTTTCTCTTATTCTCGTGAATAAGTTTCCTTATTGTTAATGAAGACAATTATTCAAAGTGTTTCGGTCATCATATTACAAATGTCATTGCTTTATTGTGACGCATTTCTCTCCGCTTTTTAAAAAACGGTAATCATACAACGCCTCTCATTTACCTTCTATTTTTGTAAACCTTTTTTAAATCGCAAAAAAAGTTAATGATAAGGCAGAATAAACTATAAGAATAACTCAAATAATGAAATCAACATTTCTAATGAAAGAATAGAGAAAATTAAGAAGAATGAATGAAATGATAAAATTCTGGCTCATTACCAATTAGATTGATGAGAAGAAAGGCGGAAAACAAAGGTCATCCTAGTGCAACATGATAAACAGTAAACAAAAATGACATATCATGCATTGAAAGGAGTATCTATGATAATAAATAAAAAAACTTCAAAACTGACTCGGTCGTTCTCAGTAAAATCTATTGTTCATCTCAGTTTGCTAAAGATTGAATCATTGTAACAAAGATATTTAAGGTCAAACTATATATTTTTTAAAAAAATGTTTCTTTTTGTATCTTGTGAAGATGAAAGAGTATCAGATTATCATTGTAATTAATAAATAAACTCAAAAAAAAAATGAAAATATAGAAAAATCTTCACATCAAATTCGAGTGCATATTATTCTTGAAGGATCTACTTTAACTCCAAATGTGACTGATACAGTGCCCAATAAATGCGTCTCTGATTCTTTCAGATGCACCGCATAAAAAACAAAATAACGTTAAATACTAACACATAATTTTAATTATTTGCTTTTTGGATATTCAATTCAAAATGAATCGTTTTACTAATTCTAATCTATCACAATGAGTTAGATTCTTTATTTTGTCTACATAAATGGGTAAATTAAAATATTATGAAAGCATTAAAACATAAAAAAAAGAGAAAATTATCCGACGCAGATAAGATGTTTGATGACGAACAAACAATGGTAATTATTATAGAAAAAAAAATTTTCAGATTAATGACTATCTTTCATATAGCATTTTATAAAAAAAAATTGAGCAAAAACTTTTAATTATTGTTCTATAAATAAAATAGTTATGTCGTCGTAATTTAACCTTTCATTTTATAATAGGTTATTTTTGACTTATTTATAAAACAATTGCATAAAATAAAGGAAACATCGAATTCATAAACAAAATATCTAATCAATACTATTGTAATAGAGAGAAGCAGTACTATTTTTCATGTTGTTTCATTCGTCATCTTTTGTCAATGACCAATGGAGTGATCAATACTCTGTTTGTATGGTCATTTTATCGGCAACTCTTCTGGAACCGTTACAAGGGTAAAGTGTTAAAAGTCATAATCCATCTGTAAAAAAACTCATTAGTACATATTCGTTTCATCGCTGTTCATAGTCAAACTGAAAACTATAATATAATGCAGTAGGAATTTTTATCAAAATTGATAAATTGAAATTACAACGAATTTCCATTTATACATTTAAACAAATATTTAATCGCATCGTACACGAAAAATCAGTTTTTTGTGTCTTCAATGGAATCAGCTGTTTTCCTTTGATATTTATTCATTTTCATTTTAATATCGATAGCAGTGTTAGACCCGTATTCAATGATAAGTTTATTTCAATACAAGAAAAGCACATAACTACACACTGTACGATCAGCCATATATATACCGATGAGATGGGACCTTCCTAGTGGATAATTCCATCTACTATGAACATATGGAATAATCCTTGCAATGACAGCGCAGAAGAAGAATAGAAAGAAATCAAACATATATGTGAAGAAAAGGAAAAAACCCATGAATCATAGGAAAGAGAAAGAAGAACAATATGAGAAAATACCATATGATTACATCTAGGAAGATGCGGATCATAACAAGCAGAGACAAACATATAGGTCAGGAATAGATATAGAAACATATTTCGATAAATAAGTATAAATACAGATGTAAAGGATACACATGGATGAAGGCTCATATACATACCTGTTTAAAGATTAGAAATCCATATAGATGTAGTGAATTTTAATCTCTTAAAATTTGTTTTTTTTATGTGGGTATTTTCCAGTAAGACTTCAACGGTGTTTTTGATTGATCAGTCAATTTGAATTTTGTGTTTACTAAACAGTAAAATGCACAAAATTAAATAATCAATTGCTTTCATAAAGATTCAATATTAAAAACTAAGTCAACCTTTTAGTTTTTTTTGTTTCTATAAAGATCAATTCCAATATTGGGCGAATAGAGAGAAAATGACTATTTGAAGTGATTATTTTCATCGATATAATTGATGCAATAAAATATCTATTCGTAAAAATCGATCATCTAAATCTTTTTTATTGTATACCACTCAGAAAATTACAGATAGTTTAAATATATATCATTCAGTCATTTTTGGATGCTTATTCATCTTCTTAGACATATAAACTAATGTTTAACAAAGAAATGTATGCCAATATTACCAGCAATCAATAACTAATATTTGTTTGGCTCATTGTATACGATTGAAAAGATATTGGATTTGATATCTCAATACTTATAGACAGAGATCTTACTTTTTTTCATTGATATAATCAAAAACCTTACAAAAAAAATACCAACTATATCGTAAACGAAGCAGAATACGATGAAGAAAGATTAAAATCCTCTATTCGATTACCAAACTTATTTTTACAACATTGTAATTGCACAATATCTATATCGAATTTCGTAAGATCAAGAAAAAAGAACAGAAAAGAATTGCACAACATGTAAATGCATTCAATTTAAATATAATTTTGAGTAGAAAGAAAAAAGACGAGCCGCGATCGGTGGCTAACACAATTTTAAATTCAAATTTATGAGACTGAAGCATAACTTTCGGCCTTCGGGCCGCAGTCATCGATCAAATTGATACTCGTCACTTTTTTTTTTGTTTGGCTTGTACACTCATAACGCATACATGACTTTTCAGCATTAAATTTCATTTTTTTCCTGAAATGATTAAACCTAGTCTTTGAGCGGTGAATATAGACGTCATTTAAAATTTTGTTTGACGCTCATCGAATCAAATAGCTTTTGGAGCATCACATATAGTTAATTGTATTACTATTCATTATGGTGAAATAAGACTTCTTAAATGGTGTATGTTCAGAATGTTATACAAATTATCACATTGAAATATTCGAAAGAGACATTTTAAATTTAAATATCTATTAAGTTTTATGTGTTTGTCAAATAGATTAGATGACTAAAATTTTGTATTTCATCACATAACAATGATGTATAGATATATGCACTCTTTTTGCAAAAAAACTTGGAAATCCTCTTTCACAAATATCTTCTATATAAGTGCTCTTCGAATTGTTTTATAGTGTGCTAGATAGTCCGCGACGAGTTCTATATAACAATATAGTTTCAAATTCTTTTGATTGATTCATAAAAATAGCGCAGAAGAAAGAAATTACAGTTCTATATATACGACGTATAGTATATTTGTGAAAGATTTATCCCTCAAAAAAATTACTTTTGTAGTTACTTGTAATAGTAGAGAAACGGTTGTTTTAAAAAAAATTTTCAAGTTGTTTTGCAAACATCTGTAATCTTGACATTTATTGTTATGCAGGATATTGTATTTTTTTGAAGAAATCGTAGTATTTATGTAGTTTATTATTTTGACATTTATTTTATGAAATGATGGAAATTTTCAATCTTTTACCAGGACAAAAACCTACAAGATGTTACAAAACATGGAAAATAAAATAATATAAACTTGTCAGCATTAACCTCTAAAGAACCTTCAATTTTCGTATATTATTATACAAAAGTAGTACTTTCATCTTGAATAATTAAATTATAGATATATTAATATTGGATTTGATTTGTTTTATAGTATAATCATCATCATTCAAACAACGAATAAGACTAGATATTGATGTTAATGTTAATGCTGTCCAGTTTATATTATTTTATGTTTTGTGTTTTGTAACACTTTGTAGGTTATTGTCCTGGTAAAAGGTTGAAAATAATCGTATAAGATCGAAAATTTCCATCGTTTTATAAAATAAATATTAAAATAATGAACCACATAAATTCTACAATTTTTTCAAAAGATCGATTATATATCCTTTAAAAATTCTTGTAGAATTATAATAAAAGACTAATAATCATTAGAATTTATTTCCGATTATACCGAAAAAGATCATAATCGATATAAACTAAACAAAATTTATCGAACATTTTCATATTGATCGTTAAGATAAAATTTTGATTAAGATTAATAGATTTTTCACAAATTTCAATTAAATATAATCTCTTATTTTCTTATTAGCTTTGTTTTTACATGAATTATTGAAAGTATTAATAATATCTAATTGTAGTCGTCGAAGAATATAGATTTGTCAATTATTATTATGATAAAAAGAAAATTCTATTGAATATTTCATCTACATATTGTACATAGAAAACTTATTTATCCATGAAAGTCATTGAGTATAATATGAAATCTTTTACACACATGAATAATGGAATTAACCTTCGAAATAAAATAAAATATCTTTATTAAGTCCAAACGAAATGGATGCGATACATGTATATAATAATGTATATTCGTGATTATTAATAACCTTTCAAGATATAGAGAATAAATGATAAATAAAAATTTTATTCTCATAGAATTGATTGCATATTAATATTGATTATATAATCGAAATTTGACATATTTTTTTTACATCATAAAAATGGAAAAACTTTTTCGATTAAATCATCAAATTTTCATATATATTCGTGAATGATAGGCAATTAATGATTATGTTTAGTTTGAACATAATTTCGATATAAACCAAAAATATTCATTGCGCCACTAACACTATTGCCAGAAAGAGAAAGACAACAATAATTAAAATAAAAGATTGAATCTAACCGGTTACTGTATCTATATTCCATATGAATTTTTTTCGAAATATCCATTAGATCTATTTGACTGGAATTCGGCTGTTATATTTGATCTTTGTGGACAAATCAGAATAATATTACAGAGAGAATTACGATTAAAATATTTCCCTACGAAGTTTTATGAAAAAAAACTAATGAATTAATCTCATAAATTTTTTTGGCAACTTAATTTATATATTCGAAACATATTTTATATTGAGTAACTAATCAAATATCATGTAGTGTTTCTCTTAAAACTTGATCTAAATGTTCAATAACGGAGTTCATATGACACTGTTGAAATAAGTGATAGACAAACTAAAGGATTAGGTTACATCTGTTAATTTAATCATTATTGTTGCTCAGTACATTAAAAAAGTACATAAATTTGATATAAATGTTGATTGATTACGAACTATCGCGACAGATTTTCAGATGAGATGGACATCTCCGATTTAAATGAATGTTATTTGAAAAAGTTAGTTAGTTTTTTTTTTGTTTAATTTGATGGCAATGTAAATATAAAAGGGCATATGATGCGTTCTGAGAATATCCCAAGGGGAAAAGGGCAGAATTCAAGTATCTTGGATTTTAGAAGATTCCGATGATTCTTTGCGATTTTCAAAGATTCTAACGGATTTCTCCTGATTCCTTAGGATTGTGTAGAATTTCCTAGGCTTTTTAAAAGTTTTTCCTAATGGAAATTATAATATTTTGGATTCTATTCTTAACGACGTTTCTCGTCATTATATGCCCAAGATGAAATCGCTGATCTGAATAGTTTTGTATATTTTGTATTTGAGAAAATGGCACTCCATGTATAAAGAAAGCATGTTTCGTTACCATTGCAGTATTTACTTTAATCTAATCACAAAGTATATGTGAAGGACATGAAATCGCAAGTGCATTATATATATAGCGGGAGGTTCCCCTTTTTGAAGAATATTATGAAATGTATGAGCGGTGGATCGCGAATAATCGATGATTTCTGTAGACTGACTTTTCAAACATTTGTACGCTTCCATTAGAAAAAAACTGAATAGTCTTACGAAGAACGTTCCAATTTATGTCTTATAATGAAAAATGAAAAGAGAACAAAAGATTATTGTATGTAAAAAAAAAGAAGAAGTAAACTAAATAATGGTCGCTCTAGGTAATATACATAAAGACCTCTTGTAATACCAAAGAGATTGCCTATTTCTTTTTTTTGCAAAAAATCTTGAATAAAGTATCTGAAACATTCATTAAGTAAAAATTGATATATTAAATTGGATTAATTATTTGTCAACGACTAACGATGCTTCATAGTCGTCTTCGCCTTGTTCATTCGATGATGTCGTTTTATTTGTCTTTGGTTCTGGTGTTAGATGCCATTCGTTAATTGGTAGATTTTGTAATCGTTTCACAGTTCGATATGAAAATCCGAGCCATACAGCTCCGAGAACAAGACCTGTGCTGACTAGAATAACATAAGCATACTTTTTTGGTAACCAATTAGCTATATAAAGAATAATCGATGTATTGACAGAAAATCCTAAATTAAGAAGAGTAACGAGAAATGTCATATAAGTACCACCAATACGTGATTCACTAATTGAAGCAAAGAAACCAACATGAGCAGTTATTCGTAAAACATGAACGAATTTATTACATGCAAGAAGTACAATGAGCAATGGTTGATAGTAGCTGGTGAAGATTATGTAAGGAGTAAAATAGATATAAACAGCAAGTGGTATCGCACTAATAAGGCATAATATATAGGATCTGGTAAACCAAATAAAAGGCTGCTTTGTATGACGAATCGTTAAAGATGCTGTGATTGATATAAGAGTTACTGGTATGCTAACAAGAGCATAATTTGCTCGTGACAAACCATGGCTGAAAAGAATAAATATGAAAATCTCAGATTTAAATCCGAGTGTTATGTGTACTTCAAAATGTAAAAAGAATTGACAACAAATTAATTTTGATCGAACTGTCTAGAAACTAGTACTGGATAGAAAGAGTTGTATCAAGATGGATCTATACCTTCTGACAGCTTCTTTTAGTAGCTACAAAACCGTGCAAAAACGTTGTTTAGACAATTTTTATTTAACAAACTACGATTTGATTTAAAACTAATATCATATTCCGAATGAGCGTTAAAAACTGAGTCGATCTATATATATTTTAAAAAAATAATTGTGAGAAAAATATTTGTTTCGAAAGAATAGCCTTAACCCCCCTTCAGGTATGGTGTGGTCGACAATCACAATTTTTGCAATAACTTAACCGTTTCTTGACAAATCATTCTAGAATATATTCACTTTTTGAGAACACAAAAAGAAAAGAAGTAAATAACTATTCTTTCTAAATGCTGTCCAAAAACAAGGCAAGTGTTTTTACCGACTACTGGTGTATTTCAAGACCACGAGCTAAGGACAGATGAAATCTAAACATTGAAATTCTTCCACTTACTCAACGAGTGCCAAACGGGTCATATTTAAGGTGGCAACCGTTCCAACTGGTGAAAGAAGTGAAATGAGAGTTAATTGTCGAATACACTTCTTTTTGGAAAGTTTCCAAATTGAACGATATGCTTCATTTAATGAAAGATTCTCTGTTTCTTCATTATTATCGATCGGTACTCGTTGGCGTTCACGAAAAAATATAATAATACATATAGTAACAATTAGAAAAGCTGCAGCTGTAAAGCGTACAAAATGGTCAAGAGAAATTAAGCCTGATGGTTTTTCAGGTATTGAAAGAGGTTTGCGGATGTATTTGTTTGTGAAATTTGCTGATTCAAATGTTAAAATAAATGAGAAACCAAAAACTTGACCTAAAGTTTGTCCCACACTTTGGGAGGTCGATGTCCATTGAGCGTTTGTCGCTGCAAACAAGGAGATAGACAAGCCATCAACACAAATATCTTGAGTAGCAGTAAGGAAAACAATACCAAAGATAATGATAGTAAGCAAAATAACACGACGGGCAGCTAGAAACGTTTCGATAAAGAACGATAAGAATAGGAGAATTCCAGCTGTACACAATTGTATTGGAACTAACCATGATTTGCGTCTACCAAATCGTTTGCTATAAAGAGTATCGACCAGTGGTGCCCAAAGAAGTTTGAATGAAAATGGATATGAAGTGAAATTAAATGTGCCTTGATCTTTCCATGTTGCACCATGAGCAATCAAAAATAATGGTAGACTATTTATTAACCCAATGTTTGTTCCTTGCAAAAAATAAAGAACCAATGCGAAACAGATGCTCCATAGAGGCGTACGAGCATTCTTGGTCATACTTACAAGATTTGAGTGGTTTTCGTTTGATGTGTATATCAAAAAGAATTATATTACTATGTATCAAGCATGTGTGAGTACACATAATGATAACAGATTCTCATAGATTCTTTGTATGCTAAAAGGTATAAATGAAGTAAAACTAAATAGATCTTCTTGGCTTATCTTATCTCATTCTCTTTTTTCACTATTCTCTGCATCTTCTTTGCACACAAGAGAACCATATTGACTAGCGTTGTTTTATTTACCTGAAAATACAATGGGCTACTCTGTAAATTTTTGATCTAAAAATGCCTGAAAATGTTTTCTAATGACATATTAGCTGTATCAATGTTAATAAACCAACTAACAAGATCAAAACTCGATTGTAAACAACGTTTTTCATATGGCTTTAGTTGGAAGAATATACATGATGAGCCGATTTTCAGTCCTATATATCCCCCTCCTTTATTTTTTATTTAAAAAGAAAAAAAGATTTTGCTGTTTTACTATAAATTTCGTGTCAATCATTTCCTAATTTCTCTATGACTCTCCTATTGAACAATTGTATAAACAATATAAAATGGAAAAAAATTGAGAAAAACAGCTAAATATATTTATACATCACATGATATTTTGATATCTATTACGCAGATATTATCATCAGACGAGACTAATAAACCTTGCCATTTCAACCGCTAGAGATCTCTGATTAGCTTCTAAAATTTGTCCAAGCTCTAACGTTACAATTTAACAGAAAGGGAGTTTTTTTTTTGTTGCTTTTCATATATTTTTTTAAAGATAGGCCTGAAAGTAGGATGAGTATTGTAAAAGAGTTGCCTATCATTACATATTAAACGTAAAATTAAAAATTTCGATACTTGTCTTACACACAGTAGTCATAGACCTCACAATTAGAATATTTTTCTCTGTATTCGGCGGATAATTATGTGATGGAACAACTAACTTGCCTATGGCTTATTCTAGGAATGAATATACCATATCAAACTTACTTATTGTTATGCGTTTTTGAATGATGACAGCGTAAATTACATAACATTTCTACTTGTTCACATCCGTATTGATTCGTAATAATTTTGGTTCCTTGTTTGGAACATCTTGTGAATACAGTATTGGTGTTTCCGATCCCTTCAAAAATTGATTAAATGCGAAATAATCAAGTAAAATACGATTTCCTGTGCTCAATTGATATTTTTTTATACTTCAAGTCTAATTTAACAGTTAAGATATTGCGTCTATCAGTTAAAACACGATCGATATGTGGTATACACACAAACTATAAATATACTCTTTTGGATTCTTCTCACAATTGAAGATGAAGTGCTAAAAAACTACAACATTATCAACAATATTAGGATTAGTTACTTTGTGCTATGTTTCTTCTGACGATTTTGTGCCACTTGCAAATATTAGTTATTCCTTACGCCCGTTCGTTTGATGAGGCCATTTTTTCTCAAAATTAGTTACTTTCTGTGCTTCACAATGTTCACCATTAACGTGCTTTTTCTTATCTTTGAAGTCTTAGTCTTCGATCTTACAATCATTTATTCACTGCATTATGAAACACAACATATAAGACGACTTTGCATATATATTAGCATTTAGTCCTTCAACTTAATGTGATCGACTGGTACGTCAATTACTAACACTCTCTTTCGAAAGATCTTATAATTTCACTTATCTAAAAATAACTTCGATACGACAAATACAAAAGAATGCATGAATAACGAGCTAAGGTCAAAAGTGCGCAAAGAGAAAAAAGAATAATCCACATATATGCAGATATTTTGAACACGGGATAATAGGCAGTGACGAAGAAAGACAATCACAAAATGTCCGTCGAATACAGCGAAGAACGCAAGAGAAAAATGTTTGATATACAACGCTGCTATAACAAAAGAAAGATAAATATAAACATCAACTTTCACTTATTCGGTCATCTTATTTCTTATCAATATCGAAAAGCATGCGTTCATTATTCAAAAAAGGTGAATATGTTAAAAAATTTGGACTTACATACCCGAAAATTTTTGTGTGAGAACTGAAAACAAAAAGGTTCTCATTGGAAATTTGTAGAGTTTTCCTAACAGAGACTATGGATTGTCTATCAGAATGAAATGAGAATCAGTAAAAATATCAAGTTACTTCATTCATATTTGGTATGAGATTGTGCTAGTTACATCAGATTACGATGGTTAGAATCAATTAGAAATGAAGATATGTTTCATCATGTATACGCACCAACCGGCACATTACGATATAGGTTTAAAAGATACAACAGAGCGCGATAATAAAAGTCCAAAAGATTTTCATTGATAATTTCTTTTTTAGTTGATCAATGGTGGCCGAAAATATCAACTATTCGTTCAAAACTAATGACTATGAGAAATGTTACTCAACAACAAATACCTCCTGATAACACAAAATTATGGAGTAGTCCGTCACATTTAATCAATCCAAGTCCAACATATGAAACAATACTTTATCATGTTTCTTCACCACTAGCTTTTATAACTTTTAATAGACCTGAAAAATTAAATACAATTTCACCTTTAATGCCTTCTGAAATACAACATTCAATAACTAGAGCAAATGATGATAAATCAGTAAAAATAATTATACTTCGTGGTAATGGTACTTCATTTTGTGCAGGATTTGATTTTAGTAGTGATTTATCCACTCTTCCTACGAATTTACGTAATTCAATGCAAGATTGGAATCCTGGAGAAGATATGATGCTTACTACATCAAAATTAACAAGTCCAATTGCTAAATTTATGTCTATTTGGTATTCACCTAAACCTGTCATTGCTCAAATTCATGGTTATTGTGTTGGTGGTGGCAGCGATATGGCATTATGTGCCGACATGATTATTGCTGCAGATGATGCAATCATTGGAACTCCCTATAGTAGAGTATGGGGAGCTTATTTAACAGGCATGTGGATTTATCGTTTGGGATTAACAAAATGTAAAGAATTAGCATTATCTGGTGAGGCTCTTACTGGAAAAAGAGCAGCTGAAATTAGTTTAATTAATAAATCTGTACCATTTAACGAATTAGAAATGCAGGTAATAGAAACAGGTGAAAAATTAGCTCAAATTCCTATGACACAATTAGCTACTATGAAATTGATGGTTAATCAAGTCTATGAAAATCAAGGATTACATACTACACAATTATTAGGTTGCATTTTAGATGGTTCTATGCGTCATACTCCCGAAGCCATGCAGTTTGTGGAAACAGCTGCTCGATTCGGTGTTCAACGGGCAGTGAAAGAACGTGATTTACCCTTTCAAGATTATAGTCAAGCTCAAGAAAAAAACCGTCCTAATATTAATCATAGATATTCTTATGAACAAGGAGATATAAAAAGCAAACATTAACGAATCATTTAATAAAACTATTAATTCTGATAAACGAAATTTAAAATTCTCATAGATCATTGAACGAATGGTATTGATATATACCAAAGAAGAAAAGACTTCGTTGTTTCTTCTCTCTTCTTGTGTCTGTATATTCTATTTATCCATGTATTTGATTTCTTTGTTTCTCTTGTTCATTATCATCAATAAATTAGTGGATCTTCACTTACTTTTGATTCATCTTAATGTCGTATTTCACTCTATACCTGGTTGTAGGATTTATTTTTAGAACTTTTCGTAAGATGATCATCGAAAATTCAAAATCTTTAAAACGGCTTGTGCCAATATTTATAAAAGTCTTTCCTCTAGTTGGAATGTCCAATGTTTTCCAAAGACATAATTTCCATATTTAAGTGTTACAGGAAACATCTCTTTATTGTATCGCTCATGGTTGGCTATATTTTGATCAGCTATTACTAATGGTAATACACCTTTTGAACAAACACCAATCTAAACCATGACCTTTTGCGGAAATGATTTTTCATCACGATTTACAGCCCAAATATGGTCATTTTGGGTTTTGTAAACACCATCATTATCGAATAGCTTTTCGTTAGAAAACAGAATTTTCAATGTTTCCCGCTTTTCAAAATTTTGTTTGTATCTAGTTAGCAAACTTTTTTTTTCTTTAGGTTCTTCGGTAAGTGCTGATTCGATCACATGTTTATAAGATCGATCTCGACGAATTTTGTGAGCACTTTTTTAGATATACGCAGTTGACGTGCAACTTTTCTAGTCAATACCTTCTTTCGTTGTAGCTTTTGCTTGACCTTCTTGATGTTGATATTAGTTCGAGCTGTACGTGGACAATCTGATGACACTGATAAATTAATAGAACCAATTTCATTGATCATTTTGTATTATCATGTTTTAATAGTTATTAAGACGATTATTCCATTCAAATCACGAAAAATTGAATCTCTTGCAAACAGCGTTAGGAAACGAGAAAAAATGAATGTGACAATATTCCAGCGTTTATCAATAAAGAACATTGGCCCCCAAAATAGTTTCGATTTCAACTCATTGGATTACTGTGCTTAGGATGAATTTGTGAAGGTCATTCACTGGAATAAAATGACATCTAAAACAACATTGATCCAAGAATTAAAAAAGCTGCGAAAAAAATTCGAAAAAGATGTTGTGTTTGAAAGTTGTAATTCTTGGACGAATCAATTGTATCATACGTCACAAAATAGTGGAGATTGTTTAAAATAATAAAAATATCTACGTTTTCTAGAAGATTTAACGACGAAGCTATTGCTAAAAGTTTTTTTGTTAAACACTGCAATATTAATGAATTACATGAAATATACTGAGGTTCATTCATTTTGACTCACCCTTTACTTCGTTGACCAGATATCACTTGTGCATTCTTTACTAATCGCGACTTAAATTTTATTAAGAGTTTGGATGAGTTTCGATTAATGTTTTGTGCTGCACATCGCTTGAATGGAATTTTGAAGAAGACATTTTTTCAAATGTCAGTGACGAAAAAAGGGCACCACTGAAAGTATCGTCAATTATTTCGAACGAAATGATACCAACAAAATTTCAGTTAAATTTAATAATTCTCTCGTTTCGGAGTAATTTAAACAAATAGATAAAATTATAGGATAAAGCAAGTAATGAAAATGAACAAGATCAAGAACAACATTCACCATTTACAACTATTCATCAATGTTTAAAAATCCGATGATTGTCTATGTGTGGTTTACTTGATAGTATGATTATTGATTCAATTTAAACAATTTCATCGAATTGGAAAAGTTAATATGGCTGCAATTAACCAGTTAATCGTTTTCCTAAGACTTTGACAGAACGATGTAAAAGAAGTACGAACAGGAGACATGCCATCATTACATGTTGTATTTCCATGTATTAAATATCTAAAAGATGAATTACATCAATTCGAACAAGGTAATAAAATTGGTGAGATGAACACAAAATGAATTTTTTCTGCATCCAAAATTCAAAAGGTTGTTGTCAACAACAGCAGCTCAAAAAGCAGAATATTATCGTACCTATCGTGCATTATTGCCGAGAATGAGTACCGCTACAACATTCGATATTGAAAATCAGCCACCAAGAAGAAAAGCCAACAATTTTTTTTTCGAACAATAGATGGATGATGAAATGATAAATACAAAAACTACAATAACTACAGCAGAAAAAGATGGACTTGATATTTATGTTGAATTTAAGGTAGATAAAGAGAAAAACTACACTAATCCATTATTATTTTGGAAATAGTATGAGAATATTTTTCCAAATCTATCTAAATTAGCACGTCAGATATATTCGATTTCGTGCAGTTCATCGGCTGTAGAAAGAGAGTTCTCGGGCACAGACCAAATTGTTAACCAAAGAAGGTCTAGCTTTGATCCAATAACCGTTAACAATATGCTATTTTTTCGTGCAATAGAGAATAAGAAGAAAAAATATTGATCAATCTGTAGCTACATCTTTTTCTGCTTACGCTACTTTTTTGTGCTCTCAGGCTCTTATGAATCTTTTTTTAATATGTTGTGAAATAAATAATAAGATCAACAGGCAAAGTTATTAAAAGAACTTGATGAACAAGCAAAAAATAGTCAAAGAAGGATCGGGGAAAATTCGGAGCGAGGCAGAGAAACAAAAATAGAGTCAATATCGGGGGGAGGGAGTATAAAATCCACCTCGTTTCGACGTCTAGTCGTGAATATGAATGTCTTTGTAAATATCTATCAAATGTTAAAATCTCAATCTCTTTTGGTGGTTTATCAGTCAAAAATGATCAAGATATTTTAAGAAAAAATTGTCCACATATTGTTCTGGGAATTGTTGGTTTACTTTTAGTTTTAGCAAAACTGAAAGCACTTCGATTACATCATATTAAACATTTCATCATTGATCACTGATCAGCTATTGGAACGATCCGTTAAAAAACGAATCTTTTAAAGATGAGCGAGAGAGATCATTTTTGTTAATTTCTATTTTCGATGTGTTCTGATCAAAAGACTACTTTCTATCCAAAAATAATCAGTGTAGGATTAATCAAAGCAGTTAGTTGATAAGGAACTAACAATAGATAATCAATGAACAGATTGATAACGAATATTTACGAAGAAATGAAAAATTTCATTTATTAAAGTTATCTGTCAAGATATTTATGAAATATTTAAAATGACTCCATATAAAGAACAAGTATTGATATTTAGTGCAACATTAAATGAAGAAATTCAACCAGTATGCAAAAAATTTTATGCAAGACATAAGTTTATGTTATGTGTTTGATTGATATTTTTACTGTTTGTCTTTCTAGTCAATGGTAATTTCTATCGATATTAACAATAAATTAACATTTCAGGTAAGTTTTATTCAGCAATTCGATTATGAATCTTTTATTTTAATCAAAAATATTCGTCAATATTATATTAAATCATATGAATATGAAAAAAAAATCAGAAATTAGTTGATTTACTTGATAGATTACAATTTTATCAAATAATTATTTTTGAGCGTGAGAACTAAGAGGTCATCCATACCCACAAGTATGTTTGATTATTTATTAGCAGAAAAAAAAACACGAAATAATAGTAATTATTGACATGTACTGAAGACTAAAAAGCGAAGGAATTCAAACGAAACTGGAGAAAAAAGTTAAAATAAACATCATTAAATGTCGATTATAACTACTTTTTCGAGTTAATGAGTTGGTTGGGGATACCAATATACAAATCCGCATCAACGAAAACTGTTTCAGATAAAACTTGTCTGCAGCCTGGTTGATGTTTTGTTGCAGGAAATCTATAGGTAAAGTTTGCAATAAGAGGAGTGTTAAGATTGTTTACCAATGCTGCTGGATCATCAAATTTTTGTGGTACATTAAGGTAACGAGTTTTTGTTGGATCACTTAAATTAACTGTAAAATTAAATAATCCTTTTGGTATACTTAAAGCAATATCGAAATTGCCAATCATTTTGAATTCGGTAAATACTCCCTTTTGACAAGTGGCGTCTGACAATGTCAATGTTAAATAGTATGCCACTCTAACATATGTCACGCCTATTGCTTCACATTCAGTAAAAGTTCCATTATCTGTGATGTATTGTGTTACAGGTTTACTTCCTGCTGCCGGTAATGATAAAGGATATTTTAAATTGACTGTTAGATCTCGACATTTAAGTACACGGATAAGACGTTCAAGTAAAGGTATTGAATAACCTATGTTGAATAAACATACTGCAATCAGCAATATATAACACAAACGATATGACATTTCACTTCAATTAATCTATAAAAGAAGAAAAATATTATTTTTCCGATAAATATACATATATTAATACATTTCTCAATTAAAGTATTTATTTCGATCAAATTACATTGAAATCATGTAGAATTTGATCATCTATTATATGCATTCTAATAGTTGATTGAAACAGAATAAATCTTTCATTTCTTCTTGATAATAATAACAGAAATTGAATACAACTACCTGTCCATCCCGTTGCATCTGAGTTAATATTCAGTATTTATACAATGAAATTTGTATAGATTATATTTGCGTCATATGATCGAAAAAGAATAATTTCGTATTTTGATGTTGTTTATTTCTGATAGTATTTTTATCAATAGAAAATTTGGATGACGTTTATATTCTTTATTTATTTGATTATAATTAGATATCATGTTTATACTCATTAATATCCAGGACTATTTTTGGTTTTATCATTCTAATGACAAATTATTCATGAATAAAGAAAAAAAAACTGAATAGTATATTTTTTCTTTATCAATCTTTAGTTGCTAAATATATAAAAAGAACGAAGGTAAACATACTTATTCGCATAGGTATTTTTGAGTGTAATCTTGTCGATTCATCGCACCATAGAGCTGTCATAATAGATATATAAAACGTTGATATAACTATGAGGTGAAAAAAATATGTACGTTATGTAAATCTGTATGGCGTTGATTGTATAAGAATCATTTGTTTTCACCGTACATTGCACTATAAAATATCCAGTTTTCCTTCCTGATTTGTTTTGTTTTATTTTAAAAAGCTTCATCATATCACTGTGAGGAATATTTATAATTGAGGTATATTTTATTTTTTAGTTATATAAGGATTAGATTTTCTCACAGGAACATAGACGGCGGATTACTTTTAATTGAGGAGTGACATTGAAAACAATATTCTGGGTGAACCAAACGAAAAACAAATCAATCTAGAATTCTCAGCTCTTGCTTTTCAACAATCAATTTATGTCAAATATCAATTTATAAGTTTTAATAAAACACTTTAAAAATAATGAAGATAAATACAGATTTTTGATTTTGTCGACGCGTTTCGTGTAATCATTTACAAATAAGTATAACAAGCAAATAAAAGTTTACATTAAATGTATAAGTAATAAAACAAGATAAGATATATACATATATGGAAAAATGAATTAAAATAAGATATAATAAAAGAAGAAACTACAATTATACGGGTAATTTGAAGAAAGAAGAAATACACAACTGATGGAGAATAATGATACAAAAAAATGTTTGATTGATTGTATTAAAAAAAAATCAGGGGAATTGCTGTTAATAATAATAATCAATATTTAGTAATCCAACTCCTTAAATAATTACGTTATTATTAATATTCAAATGATAGAAAAATAAAAAAAGATTTAATTATGAGACCTGGCCCTATTCTAAAATTCTGGAATTTTCACTAGAATTTCGTATTCTTTCCAGACCACAGATCATTTGCATCAGGGATTATCTTATCTGCTCATTAAATTAGGATTACACATATTATTAGAATTATTAAATTATCAAAACTGTTAGAATAATTATAATATTTCTTGTAATTCTAGAATTCTAATAATTCCAACAATTCCAATGATTTTAATATTTCTTATTATTCTAATAATTTCAATAATTACAATATTTCTAATTATTCTAAAATTCTAATAATTTCAATACAGATGTTTGCAAAAAAACTTCGAAAAATTTTTTTTTTTAAATAGTCGTTTCTCTACTATCATAAGCAACTACAAAACTAATTTTTTGAGGGATAAACCCTTGACAGACATACTACACGTTGTATATATAGAAGTGCAATTTCTTTCCTTTACGATATTTTATAAATCAGCCAAAAAAATATGAAATTATATTTTTATATAGAACTCGTCGTGGGCTATCTATCACACTATAAAAAAATTTGAACAGCACTTGTATAGAAGAAGATACCTGTGAAAGAAGGTTTCCAAGTTTTTTTTCAAACACCTGTACATTATATTGCTACCTTCTTATATCCTGAAACGAAATCATTGTCTGTAAGTTTAAATTTTACTTTTTTTCATTTACTATGATCACTTGTTCCAGAGTTTATCAACAATAGAACGAAATTCTGTTATTAAAAGTGTACGAAGTCTTTTGAAAACTGTTGGTATAGAAAAAGAAATGGATCGAAATACACAATCACTATGTACAACTAATAATGGTAAAAATCCTCAAAAACGTATTAAACGTGATTTAATTCAAGATGTTATGAAATCATTTAACGGCTCAGTGGACTCATCGTCAGATAATGAAGAAATAGAATATGTCAACGAAGTAACTGAATATGTGAAAACGAAAATATGTTATCCAAAATGAGAATCACTTTTACGGTGGTGGTATAACCATTCTTGCATCTATAAAAAGTTATTTACTTTATTACTATCGTAATATTTGTATACACGTGGAGAAATTCACCGAAATAGCGTGATATTGTATTTCTTAGGTTGCCTATGTTGGCTTGTTCTTTATTGGCAATACCCGTCAGTTCATCAGCTTCAGAACAAGTATTTACTACAAGTGGCCGAATACTTGAAGCTCGTCGACAACAACTTGCATCAGATCCACTTGACTCCATGTTGTTTTTAAGAAACTTTTAAGTGGTTTTGTAAATTTAACTCTTATGTTATTTCATTCGTGATGTATCTTTTGTTAGTTGTTAGTATAAACTTGTATTTTTTCGTATTTTTTTGTATATATTAAATACTATAATAAAATGATTAGTTTGACTAATATAAACGAATGTAATTTGTCGGGTCAGGTGCGGGTCCAGAAATTTGAACCCATGCAGGATTCTAATCTCCGAGATTCCACTCTCAATGAGAAAATGCGTAATGTGTTAACAAATCTGCATTCAACTTCATCCTTAGATTTGCATAAAAAGTCCTAGTTACACGCACCCTTGTGCACGGGCTGATATGGATAGTGTTCTCTTATACGATAAATTGAGAATGTGCTTAATTAAATCTAAGTAAATAGTATAGAAAAGTTGATATCATTTTCAAACATTGAAAAACTTTCAATTGAACTAATCAACATTATTTACTGAACAAAATACTTTTGGTCACTTTGTTTGACAGCAGATACCAATTCGATGTTTTACATTTAACATAAATTTCGCTGGATTTGAGTTACATTGTAGTCTAATTTGATGTGAACTTGTCAAGAAACCAGACGACAAATAAGATATCTTTGGAATAGAGATCGTCGGATCCGGATCTAGAAATTCTTGCATTCGACGGACTCTATTTTGAGAATAATTATGGAAAAGACTCTTAAACTTATTGAGTTTTATACAGACCGACGTCTCCCAATTTGCTCTTTCTAATGATGCATAACCAATCTCTACAGCTTGAATCATTAAAAAGTTATTCTTTTAGTAAATCTGACATCAGTTATTCGAGACTCATACTTGCAATCAAAATTGTACAGAATGTTGTAAACGGAATTTTTTTAATCGAAACAGATATTATCAAAATAAACTGTTCCTATTTATTAATTCAAACCGATCCATTGAACCACTTAATAAGACTCTTAAATAAATTTAACATCGGTCTAAGTAGTTTATCTCTCAGCTGATGGTGTGATCATAATGGAGTTGTCTTTCTTCAAATAATCATTGTGACGATGGTTCACTAGTTTTCTTGTATACGAACTTACATCGATATCATTCACCAACAGGACGCTAAAAATTGTATCTCTATTCAAATACATTTATTTCAATAAAAATAGACAAGAAACTTTTCAGTTAAATGACAGTCTGATTTTGTTAAAGAACATAAACAGATTTTAGTAAAATTTCAAATTTGCTGCAATGTTATTGGATAAGTAGAATAGACTTAGCGTGTCAGTTGCAATTAGCTGAGAAAATGCCGACATTGTTTGAACCATAGTTTGCAACAATAATATCAAGTTTGGTGTCTCCATTGACATCGGTTACTACTACAAAATGCGGGTTATTACCAGTAGAATAAGTCACTTGATCAGCAAACGTACCATTTCCATTGTTGAGAAGAACACCGATATTGTTTGAATTGAAGTTTGTGACAATAATATCAACTTTGCCGTCTCCATTAACATCGGCTACTGCCACAGACAATGGCACAGAGCTATTTGAATAAGTCATTTGAGCAGCAAATGTGCCATTACCATTATTGAGAAGAACACCAACATTATTTGAACCGCGATTTACGGAAATGATATCGAGTTTACTATCTCCATTGACATCGGCTGCTGTCACAAACCACGGTCCAGAGCCAGTAGGATAAGTCACTTGAGTACCAAACGTGCCATTGCCATTGTTGAAGAAAACACCGACATTGTTTGATAGGTAGTTTGCAACAATAATATCAACTTTGCTGTCTCCATTGACATCGGCTGCTACTATAGAATGCGGGGCATTGTCAGTAGGATAAGTCACTTGAGTAGCAAACGTGCCATTTCCATTGTTGAGGAGAATACTGATACTGTTTGAACCGGCGTTTGCGGCAATAATATCAACTTTGCTGTCTCCATTGACATCAGCTGCTGCCACTGAGTACGGATTATTACCAGTTGAATAAGTTACTTGAGCAGCAAACGTGCCATTACCATTGTTGAGGAGAACATTGACGTTCGTTGTCAAAGAGTTTGCGACAATAAGATCAACTTTGTTGTCTCCATTGACATCGGCTGCTGCTACAGACCGCGGTCCAATGCCAGTTGAATAGGTCACCTGAGTAGCAAAAGTGCCATTGCCATTGTTAAGGAGAACACTGACGTTGGATGAACCGTAGTTTACGACAATAATATCGACTTGGTTGTCTCCATTAACATCAACTGCTGCCAGAGACAGCGGACCAGAACCAGTGGAATAGTTTACTTGTGTTGGAAATCTATTGCATGGAGCTATTTCGAAACAAAACTTATTCTTAGCACTACTATAGTTAATAGAATGATGCCCACAATCTTGAAACATTTTCTTCTATCTTCCTCGAAGCTCAATGCTTTTTGTTATAGTCTATAGAGTATCAATGAGAAAAGTACAATCCTAACCAATGTGTTGCACTTCTATTTTCGATTAATGCATTTGTACCATAGTTTAATTTTCCTCTAGTTTCGCAATGCTGCTTTCAATACTCTACCATTAGAACTAAACTGAATCTTATCTCAAATTCGATCAGATCAGCAAACGATTAATGGCGTATTTCATTCAACAATGAATACTTCGATTAAGCACCGAGAGAAGAATAAATACTCAAAGATTTTGTCATCCTTTACGTAGTCTAAAAACAACTAACTCCCTAGTCTGTTTTTTTATAACCTATTGTGATCAAATTACTGTCTCATGAAAACGGAACAAGAATGAAGAAAGAAATGAGAAGGAGAAAATTGACAGCTTCTTCTATAACCAAACTGTTTAACATCTTGACTAAATATCACAAAGAAGGAGCAGTTGATTTAAATTTGTGAAAAATTAAATGTAAGTCGCAAAGTTACCCAAAATCGCTGCTTCCTTCGTAGACCTGTCTTATTTATAAATATATCTCACATTGATCCCCAAAATTTCTTTTATGAATTCAGTTATATGAATATTCATCTACATACGCGAATAAAAATGCAAATTTTGTCTTACTTGTTGATGTTGTCGTTTCTGTTGTTGTTGTTGCTGTTGTTACTGTCGTAGTTGTTTTAGGGTTGCCGAACAAGGCGACAAGCATTGCAGCAATGCCCACTCCAAGAAGCAGAAGAAAAAGTGCCAGTAGAGACGGAATTAAACAGACAAGTGAACATCGGCAGCAAATAAGATTAAAATATCTTAGTGAAACATTTTTAAAGCTTAATAAAAAAAAAATGCACAACAATCAGTTACCGTCTCTTTTTATTTCTGTTCAACGTTCGATGATGTGTATCTGGAAAATCCATTCTATTTGACCATAAGCAAGTTGTCTGAATTAATATAAAAGATGTATATAGACAAATGACGAGGAGTAAACAGCTTTATTTTAAATTCACTTGTATCATCAAATCAAAAAAAATTATTTGTAATAATAACTCAAAGGCAAACATTTTTTGAAACGACGTCAAACCGCAGATATTGCACAATAGGAAACTAAAGTTCTCTAATTATATTTATTAATACTAGTGATTGTATGGATTCAAATTATTTTTTTCATTGATGAAAGGAGAAAACATACATACAAATCGTTTATTTATAGAAAAAACATTAGATTCTTATTACAATGATCATTCTCTTATTAAAATTTTAACTAACAGAGTATGTCACTAAACATACTACTTGTACTGGTTTGAAAATAATGTTTGCCAGTGAAATATCACTATAATATAGCATAGATTAACTAATAAATTTTATATCACATTAAAGCGTGTTAAAAGTGAAAGTTATCTATATTAAACAGTGAAAATTCTATCGAGCTTTTTATATAAAACATAAACGATTTAGATCTGTATTACTCTGCCAATTATAATACCTTTCGTCAATTCACAACAAAAGCTCACAAGAACTTAAATATGACTTAACCTGATATGTTGTAAGTGTGAGATCTTTATGCTCATTCTCACCTTCACCCTTCAATAATGAATAGTTCGATGTATAGAATTTAATGATGAGCACATTCCTCATTTTGCCATCTCACCTGTATTAATGATTGAGAATATTGACTCATTTTGGTGGTATTATCAAAATTTGCTTGATTGTTTACTGATTTACCAAAAATTTCGCCGACCATTTGCTTGACAGATTTATCTTGGACTGTTTTAAGGAAATTTTGATGTGGAGTGGATTCATCTCTTATATATTTTGTTTGTCCTTTTCTTTCTCGCTCCTCTTTCATGAGAGAAGTCTGCGATTTGCCTTGATAATTAGTAAACTGATTGTCTATCGGATGGATACTATTTTTTGATGGTCGAACGGTTACATGGATAACAAAAGAAGATCCTACATCTTTTATCAATGAACGATGATACTAGATAGAATAACTCGTAAGAATAAAGACAAAAATTTCAATGATGAACTACGTACTTGCTGAGAAACTTTACCGTCAAATGACATCGATAGCGGGGATAATATGAAGTATTGTACAGATCTGTAAGTATAGTTCACAATATTGGATAAGAATGATTATTCTATATTTTGCTGTTTATCGACTCGCTGATAACTGGCGTGTGCGATTATTTTCAACAACAAAAAAAATGAACATTAGTATTTCACTTCATTGATACAACGTATAATATATTGTAGAAAAGAGAAACAGAATCAATAAATAGTTACACATATTTTGGGTTTCTTCAGAATGAATGAATGTACGTTATACAAAGGCTTCCTGTATGCTGATATGAGGCATTCAAATTTTATCCAATGAATATTTTAACAAAAAAAAATTTAATTAATCCTTTGCAATCGGCTACCAGATGAAAGAAAACAAAAAATTCTCTCTCTACACAGAGACAGGATACTTAGTAAAATACTTGGTACTTTCTGTACTTTGTACTTGGAAATCTCAAGTACAAGTAAAAATTTTTCAGTACAAGTAAATATACTTGTACTTAGAAATTGTTACTGTGTACTGGTACTAAGTATTAATTTACTAAAGTACAGTACTATCAGTACAAAATGTACTTTAATCTTATACGGCCGGCTACCAGAAGATAGCAAGCAAAAAATTCTTCTTCTGTTTATTCTTTGACTCTAAGGTGTGAAAGTTACATAATTCCATCTTGAATTTCAAAGAATTGATATTGAGTCAAATGTCAACATGTTGCGTTTTGCTAACATCCGGTCGTAAGAGTACAAAAAGTTGGAAAAAGACAATAATTTTTTATCGATGAATGAGCAATAATCTGCTTCTAGTTTTAGTCCAGACCATGAAACGAAAACATGTTTTGTTCATCTATCCACCTCTTATAGCTCTAACGTGAGATATATTCCCATAATACTCAAAAACTTTCCGAAATAATGCAAATTTCACCTATTTTCCTTAAAGAAGCTCACAAACTCTGCGAGATTCTAACGAGATTTACAGCACATTATAGTATTCATATTCAGACTATCATAAAATATTACTAATCATGTTAAAACCCTACTATATTCTAGGCTTCGCTAGAGAAAATACGCGGAATTTGCACTATTTCGGAAAGTTTTTGAGTATTATGGGAATATATCTCACGTTAGAGCTATAAGAGGTGGATAAATGAACAAAACATGTTTTTGATTCACGGTCTGGACTAAAACTAACAGCAGATTATTGCTCTTTCATCGATGAAAGATAATTGTCTTTTTCCAACTTTTTGTATCCTTACGGCCGGATGTTGCCAAAAGGCAACATTCTGGTACTCTGCTTCGAGTAAACTGGATGATTCATCTTATTGGTATAATAGATAACGGATCTGGAGAGAAAAAATAACCACTAGTTAGTTCTCGCATCGAATGCTCGAACAAATGAAAAACAGATCATTTCTACTAGAGAGCTATTATGGGTTGTGGCGGAAGAATTCATTCTTCGTGTCAATAAAAGCTTTCTCCTTTCTTGAAAAGACATAGGTTTGTCCTAAAATTCACATAATTAACTATCAAATCGCTTAAAGAACTATACATCATCACTTTAAGGTAAATCCTAAGATGACATTAGCAAAATGTTACCAAATGACAACATCCAGCCGTAAAGAGTTAACAGAATTTTAAATTAAAACAAACATTGTATTCTAAAATGAAATGAATTAAAATAAATAATACAATAGTTCTATATGATTAATATCGAAAAGAATTAGCTTTTTAAAATTTTATTCGACATTAATACACGCTTTTGACCTTCTAATAACACATTTCTATACATAATGATTTTATAAGAAATGAAAAGATAATTCTTAGTAATAATTTATATAAAGATGTTGCTAAGGTGCAAAGTAGGGCATGTTTTGAACCTGAGTGTTATTTAAGACTGTGTTAACAACGAATTATGCTCAAGAATAAATGTACTTAGCATGAGTACTTGAAGTACTGGTATTTAAGTACAGTTGTACTTTTTACTAATACTAAGTACAAAATACTTAAGTAAAAATTTACTGAGTAAAGTACAAAGTACATGAAGCTAGTACAAAGTAATTATACTTGTACTTGGTGTACTTGTACTTGTCCAGTCTCTGTCTCTACACATCTTTTATCCTTTAGATGTAAATGTTAATAAATTCAATTTTGGAAGTCTAAAGCACGGACACTAATCCGATTGCAAAAGTAGTTTTCGTTCACACTGTCAAATAGAGCCCGTCGGATCCGTGTCCGGTTATAAAAATTTTAACTCATTGGATCCGATAGGAAAACGCATTTGATGCATATAATAACATTTTTCGGATTTCTTTGAATTTGCGTTCGGTTTATACAAAGAAACAAACAACATCATTTGTCTTTTGTCGTTGGTGATGATATTAAATTGTTTTTGTCTTCATAGTAAAAACTGATTGCTCCTCAAATGTAGATAATCTTATTTTTAAGATAACAAAAACCTTTTTAGTGCAATAATTCCTTCTCGCATTACAATTTAATTATTAAAAAATTACTGAGATCACCCGCAGCTCGATTGTCTGAAGTATAGGAAAGTTATAATGTATGCGGTCTGTCTCCATTGTGTACTTCATAAGTCAGTAAAAGTTTGCCCTATAGACTCTTAGTGTTCTCTAAAACGTTCAGCCTTGTATCATTTACTAGAAAGAAATGGCACTATGTTCAAGTTCTAGATCTTGTCATAAGACTAGCTACTCGAATAATCAAGCAGTTGACTTCATCTTTTGGGTACATAACTAGCATTTTAGGGGACGCAGTTCCATGAAAAAAAAAGTTATTAAAATCACTAAGTATCATGAAAAACAAGACATAAACTTTTATAGTCAAATTTTTCTCTTATTCTCACAAAGCTAAGGTAGATAGGGAATGAGAATAAGGATTCGTATCCTTTTTACAATTATGCACCAAGTTGTACTGATATTCTTATTTCAACACTTACTCTAATTCATCATCATGATGAAAACTATCAAGAGACCCTTAACAAATTTGAACTAGACAGATAAATTCATTTTAATTCTTTGGTATGATGTTTTTCGATGCTCTTGAATAAGATAATAAAAGGTCATCAGAATGAGAGAAAAATTTGACTATGGAAGTTTATGTCTTGTTTTCCATGATACTTTGTGATTTATGTAAGTTTTTTCAGTAGACCTATGTTCCCTTACATGCTAGTTGTGTACCCAAAAGATGAGGTCAATTATTTGATTATTCGAGTAGCTAGACTCATGGCTACATCTAGAACTTGAACATAGTACCATTTCTCTCTAGTAAATGATACAAGGCTGAACGTTTCAGAGAACACTAAGAATCTACAGGACAAACTTTTACTGACTTATGAAGTATACAATGCGATAGGTCGGCTTTATCATATATCAATACGTACAGTAAAATAGTTGTAGGTCCACAATGACTCATTGGATTTCAATGAAAGTTGTATCACAACATAGCTAAAGCGTAGAACTATATTTACTCCAATTTTCAGATCTACAGTCCATACTATGACTGGGATCCGAGGCGAGCATACTCCTGGCCAATACTAATGAAAAAGCTTATAAATAAATTCTAACGAAAACATCAACGAAGTAGATTACGATGAAGAAACTTACATCATTGTAATTGCACAATGTGTAAGCGCATTCAACTTAAATATAATTTTGAGAGGAAAGGAAAAAGACGAGCCGCGATCGGTGGCTAACACAATTTCACTTTAAATTTATGAGACTGAAGCATAACTTTCGGCCTTCGGGCCGCAGTCATCGATCAAATTGATACTCGTCACTTTTTTTTCTAAACTAGTAATTCAATTTGGAAAGTTTGTTTACACATAGCACATCCATGATTTTTCAATGTTAAATTTTATTTTTTCTGAAATGATTAAACCTACAGTCGTTGTACGATGAGTGTATACGTCACTTAAAATGCTACGCCAATTGTTACATTGAAATATTCGAATGAAATATCTTAAATTCAAATATATGTTAAGTTTATGTATTTACCAAATGGATTTTATTACTAAAATTTTGTATTTTCTCACAGAACAGTGATGAATAGACATATGAACTCAAAATGATATAGTTGATGTTCGAAACGTTGTCATCGTCATTCTAATGAAGCATCTTGTTACTTTCATTGTTATCATTTCGGCAGTCTTCCTAAGCACTATAATCTCGACATTTATTATTATGCATGACATTGTATTCATTTTGAGTAATAAATTCAAATACTAAATAATATTCCAATTAATTTTTAACCTCTCTTCGTGTTTTGTATTTAGAAATAAAATCAGATAAGAAAAAGGCTGAGACATTTTGTTTAACAATAATCTAGCAGCAAATATAAGATAACGAAAAAAAAGATGTACGTGTTCAATGATGATTAAAGTATACAATACAGTAACATATAAACATAGTACACATTGATATATGGGGGCGATAGAACTGAGAAATCAGTCTTTTTTGATCACGGTAGATATCGAGTAGTGTCTGTAAAAGACCAATATAATTTTGCATAACGCTTTCAATCATCGAAAATATAAAGATATCACTCAAATAAAAGAAAATAAACAAGTGAATATTCATAGTTCTTTTTTAAAGTTTTTTACAAGCATATAAAACTGAAAACACTCTTACCCTTGACAGTAGAAGCTAACTCTGTAAAAAGCAAGATCAAAATCAAGATCTTGATTAGCTTGCCTCATTACTCATACACGTCGTATATATCTAGATCTTATCATTTCCTGCGTGTACAAAAAAAAGATATAAAGTACTCTATTTGTGCTTCTTTATTAAATAATTCGAATCAATATGACACAATTAAATCCATTTGATGAGACCTTCTTGCAGGATTCAAATTCGGTTCATAGCAACGATATTCACCCTAAAAACCAGTTTTTTGAACTAGCTCGTATCTCTCTGACATGTCATCAACAAATAACGATAAAAAGAGTTCTGTCAACACTCTTTAAAAATAGTGGTAAGAGACGAATTTCACGAACAAAAGAAAGCTTATCTATCATTCTATTTATCTTTTCATCTTGAATAAAAGAAAAACAATGAGAATCTCAAAGCATTTCTCCTGGTAGATAAATAACCACGATGCAACATCATTCTTATCATACTTTATTAGAGAGATTGAAGACAACTCTAACGAGTAGCGCACAGATTTCAGTAGATGACCACAACAATTCGTGAGAATTACATCGACTAATGTTCATGTTTGATAATTCTATTCAACACGATGATCTAAGTCAGAATTTAAGATCCATGATTTTATAATGAAAGAGTATTTTCGCTAGTGACCAAATAGAATCTAGATCTCTCCATAGATGATAAAAATTTAGATTTATGATTTACACAAAATGCTAGCTTTCATTAATTCTAATACGTTTAGAGGCGATTTTTATTTCAGAAAGTATCAATGTTGTGGTCTCTGCGATTTACTATCATTTGGGTGACTGTATTATTACCATTCATTGTTACAACGAAGATCAAGAGCAGTCTATCAACAAATGAAGCCCTTAACTGGGCTGATATAACGGCATCAAGGGTAGTTGTCTGTGAATATCAAAACATCTCTGGATTATGGAAGAATGAACTAAGATGGCAATCGGGAAACACATTGGAAACATTGGCCAACTTTGTGTTTTTATCCGATTCACCACTAAAATATGTTTTTCATCAAACATTTATAAATACCGATATGTTCATCGGCGGCGACTGTTTCGATGATCACCAATGGTGGTTATTAGGTTGGCTTCAAGCATATAGTGTTGAACCAAATATCAATTATTTGTATCGGGCTGCCAACATTCATGACTTCATCGTTGTCAATGCATGGAATGATAGTATTTGCAAAGGAGGTATCCAGTGGTGCCCAAAAAATACTTATAAAAACGCAATCACTAACGAATTGTTTCTAGTAAGTAGTATGCGTTTGCATCCGTATGCGTCATTACTGGCACGACCTCCAACATATTATCTTGACTGGGCTCTAAAAGAATGGCAATGGTTTGAAGCAAGTGGAATGATCAATGGTGATTATTTGATTAATGATGGATTGAGGTATGAGTTTTCTGAAAAGAGTATGATAGTCATGTTATGAATTTCATAGGAGATGGTTAAAAACTCTGCTTTTTCTATCTTTTCTGTTTGTAGTTCATCCTGTGCCAATAATAATCAAACTACTTGGACTTATAATCAAGGTGTTATTTTATCAGGTTTAGCATTACTCTACAATGCAACACGCAACGCCAGTTTGCTTGATATTGCACAAAAAATAGCAGATGCTACGATACAACGGTTAATCTACTCCGATGGAATATTAAAAGAACCATGTGAACCAAATTGTGACAATGATCAAAAACTATTCAAAGGCATCTTTGTTCGTCATTTAGCTTATCTGATACCATACCTTACAGATGCAGCTCATATACAACACTATCGTTCATTCTTACAACAGAATGCCGAATCTGTTTGGACATCAAAACGTTGTGAACTTGATGGATTATATGGTTTGATTTGGAGCAATCAATCTACCAACAGTTGTGACTCATCACGCGACACATCATCAACATCAGCTGCATGGGATTTATTCATATCAGTTGCGAAAACTAATCCACTATCAAGTATATCATCATCATCATCAAATTGGACATTGTTAGGTTTGGGTAATTGCATGGATGATAAAAATGCTAGTATGCCAAATTTTAATAAAATGAATGTTAATGAAACTGTATGTCGTACAACAGCAGAACAAGATAAGGGTGCCGTGGCATATGATTATCAGTTAGGTTGTAATGGTATTGAATATTGTCGCATACGAACATTATCTGATCAGCATCAAACACCTCCAGGATGGTCTTATGAAAATGGTACTGCTCAAACTGTGACACAGACAAATAAATTACCTGTATCAGGCTGTTTTTTAAAACTAGTCTAGAGTAGATTATTTGCTGAATTGAAAAAAACTGAACAATGCTTCTTGATTATATGCATAATATGTGCGCTCATACTTTGATTATACTAAAAACAGTGAGAGTGACACTTTAACATCCTACAGTATTCATCTATTTTCTAATCATGTCGACTCGTCATTATCTAGTCTTTGTCTTAATTTTGATTATGATATGACTAGTTCGAGAGTTTTGGCCGTTATAAAGTCCTGTTTAAATCACATGATTGACGGGCAACATTATACGTACATGGTCTAGTCTTTTATTGCAAGAGACTCGTCTAGGACATGCTTGCAATGTATTACTTTCCCATCGTTTAGACCATTGCACTAGATAATTAACTCTTTGATTACGGATCACCCATATATGGTATTTGAAGTTTTGCAGATATTATCATCATTATAATATCATTTAGATTCTATCAAAAAGAATCCTCTCTTTTTCTCTTATCTTGGCAACATTATTGCGTCATCATCCCGCATTGCTATGTGTGTATATGCTCTCTCTTGCATTCTGACATGCTTGTTTCTTACACTCTACCTAGCTCTAGTGAATTCTGGTATATTGTCTTTCTTTTCTGTTTCAATGTATTCTCTCGTACAAATAAAACTTCGATTCTATGCCAGAAACATCTTATATCTTTGGATATATTCTCACGCAAGCGAAATAAATTCTAGTTATTCTACACGTATTTTCACATAAACATTTTATTATTCATCTATCACGTAAAACTCTTTGCTCAATATGGCGACTTGTACAACTAATGATCCACATGATATGGAAATTAATGAAATTAATTCATCAGATATAGATAGCGATGAATTATCATACTTTAAAACACTTCTGAATACTCCTATATACTAATAAAGATTATTGCAGACTGTTTTAGAACGAAAAATAAAAGACTCATCTTTAAAAAGAAACCCGTAACCAAAGGGTTAAATTATAAACTTTTACATGTTCATAATCATTCTAAAATGCTATGTAATACAGTTTCACTCAAAGCGTTTTATGTCACCATCTAAGTAAAAAATTATATTTTTACAGATTACCATATTATTTGGATAATACAAATAAAAAAAATCTATTTCTATTCAAAAAAGACTAGATTTTTTTGGCATGATGGTTTTATTTTAAATAAAAATTATGTTATCTTCTATCAACAATTAAATTATTCTTCAGTTTGCTTCAAATATAGTACATCTAATGATTTTAAAAAATAAGTATTAACATTCCTCTCTCTACGCAATAAATATTGTTCATTATACTTGCTTTTAATTTTTTTGTTAGCTTCGATATACTCTTACATTTTCAATATGTGAAAATATAAAATATAATAAGATATATGAAATTTATTTCAAATTTCCTTGAACAGTCGAAAAAGTTCTAAAAGTTTCCATAGTAAGACTATATAAATGGGATAAAAATATTTTTCGAAAAAACAACAGAACTATGGATATGGATGTTGATCTCCAATTAGAAATGAATATATCTCATAGAGAGTTCCGCAGTACTTCTGTTTCATGAATTCTGTTTGGAGCATAAAACAATAGAAACAACAAGCAACATATGTGGTACAGTGGGCCGGGATACACCTTCGATCCGCACAATGCAATATAGGTTCCATCGGTTCAAAAACAGTAAATTCGAACTAGACGATTTACCTCGTTTCGGAAGACCATCAGAGGTGGATATGGATTTTTTAAAGCAGCTTATCGAAGAAGATTCTAGGATGACTACACCGTGATTAACAGAGTGACTTGAATGCTTTCATACTGCAGTAAAATCACATCTAGGCGAATTAAAAAAAACTTCAGGAGAATCAAGTGAAAATTTATTTTTTGCCTAACAACGCCAGATCTTACATTGTAGTCGGCACGTGAAAAATTATTGAAATTCGAATTGATTACACTTTCAAATCCATTTTACTCTCCTGACTTAGCTCCAACAGAGTACCATTCGTTTCGTTCAGACAATAATGGAGCATACATTGTTGAAAACTAATTGTATTCTTGAAGTTAAAAAATAAAAAGAAATTTTTCAAAAAAACGTACAAACTTTGTTGCCGATCCAATACAATATATAGATTTTTCAAGCATAATTATTTGTTTTTAATTAATCACTGAGAAGCAATAGTGAAACTAGCAGATTGAGTGGCATGTAGGAAGTATAGGCGAATTTGATTCTTGTTAAACTTATCCCTTGATTTTTCAGCTTGCATATGTACCATATACTTTCTTCTTCTCTTTTCTTTTGCTTCTATTATTGAATATGCGTGAACCGATATTTTTTTGGTTAATGAAGGGATATTTTGAAAACCTCTGACTCACCTACTTTACCATTGCGACATATTCGTATTTGGTTTCTTCTTTTACGTGTTTTTTCTTGTATGCGTATATGGCCACTCATATTAAAGTGAATGTAGAAAGTAGTCAAATAAAGAAACTTTTTATAAAATGATTTCATATGAAAAATGAGACACTACTCTCATTTTACGAAACTTGAAAAGTTCGGTATTTTTAGCATCATTAAAATTCTAAGATTTAGTAACAAATCTTCTTTTTTTTTAGAGGGTACCCATTAGAATTAAATTATACAGCAAAATCCAACCTACCAATCAATCATTTAGTAAGCAAGAGCTAATCATACAAAAAACCATCGATTTCCAATAATACCAGAAAGTAAGTCTAAAATTTAAGCAGATGTAAAGAATAATGGAAAATGATACAATTGGAACAAAAGTTGTATTAGCATTTTGTTTGAATATTGCAGCAGGATTATCAATATGTATTGGTGGAATTGTAATTTTCAATAAAAAGTTAGTACATCTTACTAATCCATCTAGTTTGGCTATTGCTTTTGGAATATCTGCTGGAGTGATGATTTTTATTGAATTGCTGCAAATCTTTGGAGAAAGTGTGAACGAATTTCAAGAAGGACTTAGTGGAAAAGATGAAAGAACCATGTTACAACTTATACAGAGGCTACGAAGGATACAAAATTGGGTGTGGCATTAGCTATTGCTATTGTTTGCTACAGGATCCAAACTCAAAGCTTTTCGTTGGACACTTATATCTGCTCTTGCTGAACCTTTCGGAGGAATCATTGGTTCGTTGATTGCTGGTGATGGATTAAATGCCAATATCAATGGAATTATGTTTGGCTTGGTTGTGAGTATGATGATAACGATTTCTATTAAAGAATTAATTCCTATAGCACATCAATTTTGTTTAACAAAAGATAAAGTTACTTATTCCATACTTTTCGGAATGTGTGTAATGGCATTTAGTTTGATTTTGCTTGATTATGTAGGTGTCTAAATGTATTACTTTCTAATAGGTTAAATACGTTTTATCTAGGTTGAAATTTTTCATTTTGTCATTACATAATAAAAATTATATCGTTGAAAAATATTGTCAGAAATTGAGTCAGAGTTACACATTCTCCCTCTATATCTCATCTTTTGAATAGTTAATCTCTTTTCTAAACGAGATGTAGTAGAAAAAAGTACGAAAAAGCCAAAAGAAGATAGAGATAAAGAGAGTGAAAGATTCTAGCTATTTTTGCTGATAAATCTATTTCAATTAAGAGCGACTCAAGATCTTAGACTAGACTATATGTATAAGTGAATTTTGCTTTATAATTTTTCATTTGTTTATAATATAGTTTTTCTCTAGTACTAAAATGACAGATAAAAACATTGATTTATTTTAAAATAACAAATATGCTGTAGCATAGCAAAATGAATCGACGGAACAAAGAGAAACAAATTCTTATAACAAATTGATCAGTTTTAGTAAAGTGTAGACCAATGCAAAACTTGAGCATAATAAAGTTGGAAAGGAGAAAATATATTAAGAGAATATGTCATTTCTTACTTCGATATTATTTTTCATTCACTTTTGATGTATGTTTCTTACTATTCTAACATGATGGGTGATGCTCTTGAATAATATAAAAATGTGCTAGGTTGCAAGATGATCTTTTAAAATTGACTATTTGTAAAACTTTATTCTTTTTTCACTTTAACAAAATGATTTCAACTACTTTAATATTATCTATATTACGCCATACTGTCGAATTCTATCGTAGAGAAGATTATGATGAGAAAAAACGATCAAATAACACAAATATCATGTGGTGAAATTCGAGAATTCCTCGCTAATGGTGTTATGACACTATTTTCTCTCTACCTTTTATTGATTCAATCGAACACAAAGAGATTATACGAATAGAACCGAATATTTCTAATCGTTTTTGACAAAAATAACTGCTAGAATATTTAAGATATTTTAATGTTCGAGCTATTTTTATATGTTCCGGTGAATCGGGACAAATATAGTGTAATAAATAACTAGTGACATCGTTTTTTATTCAGGTAAAACTCAATAGATAAAAAATAATGAAATCGCACAAGTACACAAAGAAAAGCTAGTGATATCAAATATTTAAAGACTAGAGAGAGATGTTGGAAACTATGCAAGTTTTATTGTTTTTAAAATAAATTTATGTATATGAGAATGAGTTCAGTAAATATTCACACTAATGTATGAATCTAGAGAATTATGTACTTCTTTTCTATATCATCTTGAATCATTTGTGCTTCAATGTTATCAAAATAACATACGAATGTGATACTCATATTCATCAATAAATAGTTCGTAAAAGATTCTCTCTATTGATCAGTAATTTGTTTGTTTGTTTTCATTCATTGAATTGAATGCTTCCGAAGAAGCGGCAAAAATTCACAATTCCAGTGGAATTGCGTTGCGAACCAAATAAAGTTTGCAATTAGCAATAACCCATTCTCGCGAAACCGCTCATTGAATTGAATATTGCCACTGCGCAAGCATAATTTAATCGCATGTTCGTGTGATGACTTTATATGTAACTACATGAAGAAGAAGTAGGTGAATGGTGGATGATAATTGATGTCGTAATGCACGGTGAATCACTCACAAAAAGAAACAATATTGCGAAGGTAAAGGAATTTCTGAAATACTATTTCAATGTATCTGACGTCATATTATGAAATTACTTTTGTTCATTCTCAAAGTTACTTTTTTTTCAAATATACTTTCATCAGAAATCAAATAATTTGTGTAAGTGAATGATGTTCTACCATCTCAAAGTCATAAGGCAATGATATCCGTGATAAATGAATCAATTAAATTCTATACTTTGTCGAATCAATGCAAAGATAAATATAGCATTTATAACATTTAAGGAACGAAATTTTTCAGAAAAATGAAGCGTCCCTTTTTTTCTCTATTTTATAATAAATTAACCTAACTATATTTAACATATCGTTAAATACTAATTATTTTTTCCTTCGTATTTGTACACGAATTGTTGATCATATTTAACATAAGCGAGAAAAGAAGGTAAGAAAGAATAGAGAACGATTGATTGATTTCTTGTCTTAGAATATTTATTCTATCATTCGTTTTTTCTTTCTTCATTAATGCCTTAGCATAAGGAACGCCCTATATTTCTACTCAATATGAATATGCAAATACATTCGTGGTAACGCCTGATGATTATGTGTAATGTGAAAATATCTTCTCCTCATATATTTGTGTGCATTATAATTAAATGAAATTATTCATGTTTCGATAATTTTATAAAAAGAAATAAATATTTTCTTCATTGATCTCTTTATGAAATTTTAAATAAAGTTCTTTTAGTATATTCACACTATTTAATAGACTAACTCTTCGAATTTATCGATTGAAACCAAGCATATTTTGACGGTAAAAAAGTAGTTTTTCATGATTAGAAACTTAAACTAGCTTTATCTGAAGTTTGAATTATCTTCATCTTACATATATATTATTATAGTATCTAATAGTCTACAAGTAATATTCACGTTATAATACATTGTATACTGATATTTGTGCAGGTCTCATTTCAAATAAAATCTATATGGAAGATTACATATCGCTTCATTGACTTTTCTCAATAGATCATTTTGAAATATAAATATTCTATTGTTATTTTTCATATATTTTAGTGATATTTTTAAAAAGTTCAGTTTATTGATATATTTGTCACAAGTATACACTGATTACAATGAAACTAAATTCATATGAAAGAATGAAATTTTGTTTCTTTGCTAACATCATCGAAATAAGAATGCTATGTATAAGATGTTTTTTTGGAAAATATTTTATGAGATGTAATGAAACATTTTCATTTGAAACGAAATTCAAATTCTTATTCGTAGTTACACTATGAAGATAGTTAATTTTTTCAGAGTAAAATATTTTTATTTATTATTTTTTCAATTAAATCATATACGAATATAAATGAAAAATAAAAAATTTTAATTTTAATTTGTATTTGTATTCTTGAAAGAAAATTGAACCAATTGTTGATTAATACCAATGAGTGTTTGTTTGATTTCCGTTATAATTTCACTATATTCAATGTCATTCATAGCATCAGGCATATTCTGAAGAGCTTTAGCAACACATGATTGTAATAATTTCTTATCGGACAAGCATAGAAATGCATGAGCTTCATCATCATTACAATATTCTTGCATCATATACATTAACAATTTAACTGCGCTCATTCCATCATAAGAACGCACTATATTATAAAATTGATTTATATCATCATCTTCTCTATCACGAACTGATGGTAACGAACTGAATTGCTTTAATGATGGACAAAATTGATCTTTTTTAATCAATTTATTTGGATCAGTACATTTGTTTATAACTTCAGGAAAATTTTCAGATTTACTATAACCGGTGTTTGATGTTGTGATCATTAATGATATAGCTTCTGATCGATCTTTCTTTTGACAACAATTATCTATAAATTGACATATTGCAAGTGGTTTCGAACTGAGAAATGCAGCAGGTTTTAATGACCAAAATTCTTCTAATAGTAAAGCTATTTCATTTGTATTTTCATTTATTGATGTTGGAATATTAAGCGAACCTCCATGTATACCAATGAATAAAATTATAAAATAGACCACAATCATAATTCGATTTATTAAAGATAGAGAAAATTTTTCTTAATATAAATAAAATCGATATTGTATTTATACTTGGAAAGAATATTATACTCAAATAACTCCAAGCAATGAAAGGCAAATGAATAATTCAATATAAGAATTTCTTATTATTTATTTAATTATAAAGAAAGAAAACAAAAATATTTACTTTTACTGGAAGCTTCGTTTAACGAGATATATCAGACAATCTTATCAATAGAAATTCTATTCGAGTATTCATCTTGTCTTTTTCATCGAGAGAAAAAAAAAACAATAAAATATATCATATGTTACATTCAATTAGATAATCGAAATCTAACAAAGTACTTTTATTAGCATCATTATTATATATGAAACAATCCATCATAGTTCGAATCATTAATCATTAATATTGTATATGAATTAATTGTGCTCAAGACAGAATTTAAATAAAAAATTGTTTAAATGTATATGAATCGTTTTTAGATAAACAGTTGAATATTTCTTTCTGATGTAAACATATAATGCGGTTGAGATTCATTGAAGTTTCACATTCTATCTTAAAACAAACAAAATTTGATTACAGAAAAACATAGTAAACAAAGAAATTGATGATATCGTAATATTTTTATTAACAGTGAATGAAATTACATACATGGTTGTTTTAAGAGATCTCTTTTTCCCAAGTTGAAAAATTTTTTGCTGATTTTTATTTTTATATGTGTATCCAAATGTGATCTTGCCATGCAATAAAATTCGTAAATTTCTCCCGCCGCGCAGCTCCTGAAAAAGCGATATTTCGAATAAAATCTCCTTTCTTCATTATTGAAATAGTCGAATATTTTAAGAAAGGTGTTTTTTTGTATGCATAACAAGACAACATCTACAATATTTCAACCTGAAAAGAAATCGTTTTTATTTTTTTTTAGTTTTGTATATTTCTCAAAAATGGCTCGCCGAAGCGAGCTGAAAATTTTTCTACAAATACTTCTGCCAAATTGAGGTGTGTGTTTGTTTCTTTCTTTGAAATCTTGTTTCTTTAAAATTTAGCAGATTTTACAAAATCCAAGGTTTTTGCCAATTAGTCACTAGCTGCTACACGAAAAGTTTCAGCTCAAAATAATGAAGTCTCGAGTTTTACGGAGGGAGGAAATTTTGGTTATTTTAGAGTCTTGGAAATCCAAAAACATCTAAAATGAGGCATCTGGGAATTTTATGTCTATGGCGACTTTTGCTCTACTCATCAAGTTCTATCTACTCTGAGAGTTTTAAAAATTTTCGTCCAACCGTTCTTGAGAAACTCTGAATTAGACTAATTCATTTTTCCTTTTGTCTGTAGTAAAAATAAACTTCTCCAAAAATTTTAACCCCTTGAGAGCGAAAATTTTTTTTAATTGAAAATTAGTTCTTCAATCATGTTATTTTATTTGGCTGAAAAAGAATTGCATAAATTTCGAAGTCACGCTTATTTCTGTCGTTTCAGGATATGAAACTCAAGAGTCAACTTCGTTATTTCCCATATATATATCTTGGACATATGAATATCGTCTAACATGCTGAAAACCTATTTTGAATATGCCAGTATGTATGCACAAAACTTCAAGGTTAAAAACATCACTGTTGAATAGTTTCAAAATTTACAATGTATAGATGCTACATTGATTTTGACCATTTTTAAGGATGACGGTGTCTCTATTATGATTGGAATATTTCAAGAATACAACAGTTTTAGGAGCTGAAATTTTAGGCGTTTTCTCACCTCAGTTGACGCTATATAGAAACAAAGTTTCATTGGAATTCGTGATATTGATTGAACACGTGGTCTATGTTTTGGTCGTATCTTTCATGCAATGCCTCGTAAGTGGTAATTTTGAGGATCCTCTCTTAGATGATAAACGACATTTTCAATACAAAATAAATGAATACGAGTATCATGAAATAAACTAATTATTCATTTTTATTCGAACTTTGCTCGAGAAGAACAAAAACAAATACGCTTCTTATTCATATTCATATTGTATCATACCATGCGAGCAATAAAATCAATAGAAAGAGACAAATCATAGCCGTTATTGTGATTCTTTCATATTTTATCATTATATTCATGCATTTGCATTTCTTACATATATAACTAATCATTCAACCAAAAAAATACTACTGTATACTTATAACTACGTTTATAAAAGAAAAAAGTGAAGCTACACATATAGAAAAAAAGCAAATATATAATTGAACGCGATACATATATTTCAGCATATTTCATCGATGTCTGACGAAACTAATCCATCTGTAAGTATCATATGTGATTAATAAAAGATATGTCGTATAAGAAAATATATAAAGCGAACTAAAAATCTGTTAATTAATATAGAAATAAATTATACAAATCTTATATTTGTGATATATTATGTTTTGAAACGACTACTTTCTCTTTTGACTCAGGATGGCACAATATACTTCCGAAAGATGTATACATTGTTGAAAACCATAAATTGTATAAATAAGCATCAGAGCCTAGTGATTACTCCGTTGCTGAGCCCTATGTGTAAATCGTGTAACAAAGCGAAAAGAGCGTAGCATGATATCAATGCAATACTTCGGATAAAACTATATCGAACTGATCTCAGATTTCGTAATACAATTTTTACTTTTTTAAAGTAGAAATACATCGTTCTAGGACACTCAGTGTACAATAATTGTTTTTCTCTACCACATTTCCATTGAGTAGTTTCAAATCGGCTAAAACATTTAGGATTTATAGCTCACTATAATATACAAATTTTCAGTACCATTAAACTTGAAAATTGAATGTAACTATTCAAGTATTGCTTTCCACTTACACCTCTATGCACTATTTCAGGATATTCTTTTCAACCACACTATACTGCATCCCCTCAGAGTGCTCTTCAGCTTCATCAAGTGTTCAATAATTGAATACTTGATTTCAATTTTCAAGCTAAACATATATGAACTAATCGAAATATGAGAAATTGCACATCCATCGCAATGACATATATCCCTCTCTCTTTTCTGAAGGTAATATACAAAATAGATGCATTCAAACTTTATGATATACCTGAGTGCTAAATCACTTTTCATAATAAACGTTCAGTTAAGATATTCATTTATCAATTTTTGATTATTTTAACTTCTTAACATTCCACACAGGCACTCGCCACGCTAGACCTTCAAGGGAGTCAAATTGCTTCAGAAAAGACACGATTGTTTGCCATTACTCTACAAAATAACCAGGTAACATTATTCTTCCTGTCTTCTTAATGCTTTCGTTCTATCATCCGTTCATCCATCATGACATTCAGACATACACCACGGTAAATCTCTCCGGCAATTTTATCGACGCACAAGCAACAAAATATTTTGTCGATGTTCTGATAAAAGATCAGGTAACATTTATCTTTCTCTTTCTCAAGCTATCTTATCCTATCATTGTCTCACTGTCTCATACAGACAATTACCACACTGAACCTCAATAACAATGAAATTGATCATCAAGCAGCACAACATCTTGCTGATGTATTACGACAAAATAAAGTAATATTACTTCTTCCACTCAATCTTCTTGTCTTATCACTTACTCACTCACTGTAACATACAGACACTCACTACACTGGATCTTAGTGACAATCAAATCGATGATCAAGCAGCAGAACATCTGGCCAATGGATTACAACAAAATATGGTAATATCAACTTTTTCATTTAATCTTCTCATTCTATTGACCACTTACTCACTATAACATATAGACACTCACCACACTGTACATCAATAAAAATAAAATCGGTGCACAAGGAGCAGAGCATCTTGCCAATGCACTACAACAAAACGAAGTAACATTCTTTTTATGACAGGATTGGCAGTCAAGGCATGGAACATCTTGCTAATGCTCTAAAACAAACTAAGGTAACATATCTCTCCTATCTTATTTTCTTATCTTATTATTCATTTGCTATTTCATACAGACACTCTCTATACTGAAACTCTATAGGAGCGGCATCGGAAGTCTGGGAGCTAAACATCTTGCCAATGCTCTAAAACAAAATAAAGTAACCTTATCTCTCCTATATAACTTTCTTGTCTTACCATTCATTCACTATCTCATACAGACACTCTGTATACTGAAACTCGGTAGTAATGAAATCGGCGTTGAAGAAACAAAACACCTTGCCATTGCTCTACAGCAAAATGAAGTAACATTATTGTTCTTTCATCCCCAAGTTTTTCATCATCTCACTCACTTACTCTTTCACACAGACACTCACCACACTGCATCTCGAAGAAAATGACATCGGCGATAAAGGAACAGAACATCTTGCCAATGCTCTACAACAAAATAAAGTAACAATATTCATTCATTCCTCAGCTTCTTATTTGCTGATTCATTGACTCTGTTACACAAACACTCACTGCATTGAATATTTACAGGAATGGGATCGGGTCTGAAGGAGCAGAACATCTTGTCAATGCTCTACATCGAAATACAGTAACGTTATCACTCCCATCTAACGTTCATAACTTATCATTCATTTACTATCTCATGCAGACACTCACAACGCTAAACCTTTGTGACAATTGGATTTTTGATACAGGAGCAAAACATTTTGTTAATGCTCTACAACAAAATAAAGTAACATTATCACTCTTCTCTTTTCCATCCCCACATTATATAATTCACTGAACTATTTATGTCATTCTCAGACACTCATCACAATAGATCTTTCCTACAATGACATTAATTCACCATTAGTATAAGATCTTACCAATGCTCGTGAATATGAAGTAATAACATAATTTCTTCCCTCCTCCACAATGTTCTCATTCTGTCACTAACTCACTATTTCATACAGACACCTCCTGTATTGGAGCCTCAAGACACCCGTCCCTGGTGAGACATGCAAGATGTCACGGAAACAACGAACAATAATTAAAAACTGGAAGTTTCTTTCTAATTTTTAATATGGCAAACTAACATTTTTTATAACTACATTCATTTTTTTTTCATAAATTTCATTCTTATTTTAACATACATTAACGACGTTATTTTATTGAATCAGTATTTTTTGCTCAGTTAATATTTCAAAAACCAGACTAATTAATTTAAAAACATGTAATATTTAACTATGTCAGAATTAGTGTCGACTAAACCCTTACAAGTTCAGTATTAGTTTGATTCTGATGAACTGGTCGCTTAACAAGTAATCTTTGACAAATCCAACAAGTCAATCAAATATTATTTAGAAATATTCATCAAGATTTCTAGCGATGTTTAACCCTTAAAAGCCGAAGCAGGTTTCTATAACAATATGGAAGAATCAATAACTAAAACAGAGCTTCTGCACCCTCAATATGATTATACCACAATGGGGACAGAAAGTCCATTAGAATGGACATTCGGTCTTAACAGGTCAACAATTTTTTCTGCTGTTAGTTAATTTGAAAAGAGTTTTTTTCATCGAATCACCGTTTCGATTTTGTTTTCGACACGAAAATGATCAATCGAAGTGATATTTCATAGTTTTTCTATATCTATGCCTTTTTTATTACGTTAGAATGCTTGATCATGGGGTCTTTGAACGGTCATTGGATCAATAACCACGAGGAGAAAGGGATTATCAAATATGTGCATTACTGATTCTGCTATATCGAAGAAGCAGCTGTTCAATGCTGTTTTAGAGCCAAATTAGAGTGGTTGCGAAGGATGTGGAACCAAAGCTGAATAATTGTTTCTACCCTCAACTAAGAAGAACCTAGTGATCATCGAAGATTTTCGACGATTGAATTAAAAAGATGGTCTTTCCTTTGACTCCTCGATAACGTCGTACCGTCCTACGATGGGACACAAACAAAAATCGCTTAAGTTTCATCTTAGAAATGTTTACACTTTTCACGTGTTTTAGTCTGTTATGACCGAATGTCCATTCTAATGGATATTTTCTTTACAGTGCTGTAGCCTAGCAGTAGATCAATCCAAAGTTCATAGGATAGTTTCATGCTATAGTGTAGTGGTTCGTCTAGCGAAATTGGTCAAAAACAGGAATTTTAATCCAATATTCATGAACAGAGAAAGGTTACAAAGTACAAAAATGACATCCAAGAATTCAGCCACCTTGAAAGCTCCATTGTTTAGTCTCACAATCACTTGGAATGATTTTTTTTGCCCTCTATGACCTATGAAGTTTGTTAAATCTAGAAAACCACTGGTTTTTGTAGAAATACTTTTCAAACGCTTTTTATTGCAATTATTGCAATGTCCACTGGAGTGGACATTCGGCTTTTAAGGGTTAATAGTGAAAAAAAGTTGTTTCCATAGTTGAAGTGTATTGAGTTGTTGATCAGACGAAAAGGAAAATTTTCATATACATTATTCTAATTGGAAATTCGATTTTATGTACAAATAAAGAAATGAATTATACTTTAATTCGTCAAACTACGAGATCTTTAATTTAATTATCTGTGTTTATAAGATAAAGAAAACGAAGAACATCTATCGACATTCACATAGTTTATTTTCATAGATAATTAATGAACATGAATATTTTCTACAATGTGCTTTATCACATTTAGTATCAAATTAAAATTAGAATATAATCATTATATCTTTGATATGAAACGTGAAGAATTATACTGATGAATTTGTAAAAACGAATTCGTACGTTTTTGATCCTTGACAATGATCTATAAATCTTGAAAATTTGAATCAATATATAAATAGTTGTGACTTTTGTTATACAGATTTCGTGTAAATATTCAGAGAGGTATTTATTTATTCAAGATAAAAATAATAAAATGTAATTGAATATGTTTAATTAAGTTTTTGTTTTTGTTTGTGTATCATTACTTTTGATCTTTTTAACAAATTCGTTGAAGGATTTTTCCACTGCTTATTCGATTGCTTTTTTCAAAAGTTCACGTGCAGAAGGATGTACCTTGTCTATTTCTTCATCTATTTGAAACTGAATTTGTTCAGTCACTTGTTTTACAGATTGTGCCTTTGCTTCATTTGATGTGACATTTTTGCAAGCCAATGCATTGACAGCTGATTCATCCTTACCTGGATAATCTTCATAAAGAAGATTTTCATAGAGTTTGGGTGATAATTTGTGCATTTCTTCCACAATACGCTCTTTTTCAGCCTAATAAACATTAAAATATTGTATTCAATAAAAAAGACAGATTGTATAGAGATAGAACTAGAAGAATATTTTCACTTTTAAAATAAAAATAATTCTTTTGATGAGATTATATAAAACTCACTGCGAAAGATCCAGCAAGAGTGACAACTGACATATGAACAGCTTCAGCAATTGTTTTTAAAAGGTCAGTGCTGATCCTGGGTGGCTTCGGACAGATTATTCCCATGGCGATAATTCGATAATTATATATAGATATAATAATAATAATATTTGAACTTTGTCAGAAATGAATAGAGTTCGCATCGTAGCTTGATGAAAAATATTTGTTAAGAAAACGAAATATGTAGATGATTAAATAGTTGATCAAAGTTGTTTGTTCTTTTTCTTCCTATATGTTATAGTAACAAATGTTGCTCCAACTAATTTTAAAAGTTTAGAAAAAGAATTTTTTAAATAATTTTACATTGAACAACTTTATGATTGGTGATGTCAAATACTTTTGTGACATCGAAATAATTCACTTACTTTACTGATTTTATTTTGTTTATTTGCCTTATACTAGGTTGGAAAAAAACTTTTGATAGGGGGTGGGGTGAGGCATTTCTATATTTTCAAACAGAGTTAATAATCAATTTTACACTAAATGAAAGTCCATCAAAAACGGGATTTCGAAGTGCGGCTAGTCATTCACAAAGATGAGAATGATCTATAGAAATACGGAAAGTTTCAGATTTTAGACATATAATTGTACTTTTCATGGAGTAGTCGAGCGCAAACACGTCAAGCTCTTGAAGATATTTTTTATTTTGTGGGCTTTGCAGAGCTCTTCTCGCTGATCATTTTGAAAAAAAACTATTAAACTTTATCAATAAATAACAATAATAGGATCAAAATATTCACACACGTGTTAGTTCTATCAGTCATAACAGTTTGAAATTTTCAGTATTTCGCTCCTCTTGTTGTTAGTTATTGATGAACTTCTGTAATTTTTTCTTTCCAAAATGATCAGCGAATAGACCTCTACAAAGTCCACTAGGTAAAAAATATTTTCAAGAACTTGATGCTTTTGTGCTTGACTACCCCATGAAAAATACAATTATATGTCTAAAATCTGAAACTTTCCGGATTTCTATAGACCATTCTCATCGTTATGAATGGCTAGCTGCACTTCGAAATCCCGTTTTTGATGGACTTTCATTTAGTGTAAAATTGATTATTAACTCTATTTGAAAATATAGAGATACCTCACCCCACCCCCTATCAAAAGTTTTTTTCCAACCTAGTATTATTTAGCTCATAAGTGCGACTTTATTTTTAACCAAAAAAAAAATAAATACAGATGAAAGAAAAAAACAAATGAATCTATAAGACAATCCCTACACTTTAATAAAGTGCACTTCAAGTGATTCACTTTTTATGTTTTATTCGTTAACCAACTATACAAAGTGACGAAATTTCAGATCTGCATCTTCTAATATATTTAATTTAGACGAAAAAATTAGTTTAGTGTATGAAAAGTAGTTCATAATAAACAGTGGTACTTATACACATTAATAAGAAAATAAATAACTAATTTTGATAGAAATAAAAACGAAAGGTCTATACTTTTCATTGTTGGAAACAAGATGTCAGTTTACACCATCTTAAATACCGTCTATTTCTTTCGGAAAATTTTTTCGAGTGAATAATCGAAGTATTTTTAAAAATCTTCAGTTTCAAAGAAGAAAATGGATGTTTTAATCTTGAATACATAAATTTCTTTTTTTAATTTTTTGAAAAAACCTTGGAGATATCTTTGAAAAAGATTATCAAAGTATTCGATAAATAAGATTCGATGAGAACTGTCTTCCTTTTTTGAACGATTAAAATCGAAAATTTCTATTCCTATTTACATCAAAAGCTATTTCGAAAATATTCGCTCTACTCTGGTCTACTCATGAAAGATAGATGTGGATGAAAACTATGACGAATAAAACTGTCGTTAGGAAGCATTTCACAATTTTTATCTTCCGACCATTGTATCCCTAAGTTGTTTGCTCGTTCTCAAGCCGCCTTACCACGACATTACACATTTATTTTTAGCACATCTTGATATACTGTTTCTTTCTTTTATTCTGTGTATACATACACTCGAAGCATAATGTAATTTTTCTATTCAATACTATCAAACTCCTGATTATTCACTATCTTCAAAAATAATATTTTTTTTAGTTTTCTGAAATATTTTCGTATTCTGTAAAATTATTTATAAAAACTCAAGATTATTCAACTTTTTCATAATGCTATTTATATTCATTCAACTTAACTCAAACTATCAGTAGTGTAGAACTCGTTAATTCGATTCGAGTATTAAAACTTTACTCGAGTTTTCAACTATTCAACTTCTATCTACAGGATGCTGCCTGCAGGATACTGCCTACAGGTTGTTGCCCACAGGATGCTGCCTACAGGATGCAGCCCACAGGATGCTGCCCGCAGTATGCTGTTTGCATCGTGCCGCCTACAAGCTCCAGCCTGCAGGATGCTGAAACTAATCGAACGAGGAGAGACAATGTCACTTGCATTTGACAATAACCTACAACTAGCGGCTGTTTGACAACATCAGCAACACCCATGCACTCACTTCTGACACTGTCACCCTCACCCACATCGATGGCCTCACCTCTAACAGCCTCACCCACACCTATGGCCTCACCTCTAATAGCCTCACCCACACCTATGGCCCACCCTCAACATACGTGTATTACTTCTAGCATCCTGCAGCAAGCATCCTGTAGTTAGCGTCGTTAATCTTTCATGTATGAATAGTTGAAAACTCGAGTAAAATTTTTAATACTCGAGTAGAGTCTTCGAGTTCTACATGTATGCAAACTATCGACAACAAACAGAAACAACAATAATACATCCGATATCTAACACGGCAAATCTCTCAATTCTTTTAAGAGATATTATACTCCACGATCAAGACACCTCAGCAAAACCGGAAAAACAACATATACGATCTATGGCTTGAAAACCTTCTCTAAACAGCAGCATAACCATCCTTCCATCAATGTCAAATCCACCAGTAATTAACATAACTTCTCATACATTATTCAACAACATTTTCCCAACTTTCATTCCACTTATCTGTATCCACGAAATAACAATCAGAAAACCTACTTACTCGTGAAATTAGAAAAAGAGGTGAACAGTAGGTTCGTAATGAATGTTTTTTTATAAAGTGATAAAGTGAGGAGAAGGAGGCAGTTAGTCGAATCTTGTGGAGTGTTTCAGATGTAAGAAAGTAGATTGTTTCTTTTTGAGATTTGAATATTTGCGGTGTTAAACTGAATTTTTCACCTGTGAAAAGTTGAGTTTACGGAAATCATCTCAGTTTAATCTGTTATGGTGTAGGTTAGTCTTAGAATATATTGAATTGGGAATTATTATGTCCATTTGTTAAATAGTTAAGTTTGTATAGTATGTGGTGATGGTAGAATGGATAAGTGTAATTGAATTTCCTGCAATTGAGTTGTTGCGCAGTAGGTTTATCCATTAGTCAGATGGTGAAATGTTGTTATATTTATCGTTTGGGAAACAATGTTGTTGGTGCGGATATTGATGGTGTGGTAAGAAAATTCCTGAGTGACACGCTGCCTTTCTGTAGGTTTGGTTATGAGGGAAGATTGGAACTGTTTTGGATGAAGTAGGTTCACAATTATTTATCGTATCGGCGAATTTATGGTGTGGGGTGAGGATGAGTGTTGGTTAGGAAATAGTTATTATGGGGAGTATCCGAAAGTAACATTTTAAGTACTTTTTGATAGTATCGGTGAAGTTTTCTTGGTTCAGATGTTGTTATTGAGGGTGAAATGATTTAGCGTTTAACTGAGTGGGAAAATAAATATGGTATGAAATTTTATATTTTTTTGTGATAAATCATAATTATTCATGGCCTTGCGATTAGTGAGACTACTATGTAACAAAGTGAAAGTATTGATGGTGATTAATTATCCTTTGTTTAGTCAATTATCTGAAATATGTTTTGTATAAAAATGGAAAACCTTCAGTGTTGCTGGTATCGTGTTCGGGTCACTGAAACAAACAATCGTGAGTTCATTTTCACTTTAGTGTGGTAGTGCGTCGCTATTTTTAGCATCAGGAATTGTCTTCTGCTGTCTTTACTGTCTAGTTGTTTTTATTGTATAAAGGAATGAATGAGCGATAGAAAAGAAACAGATTAGAAATTTGATTGTATGATGAAGAGTGAAGTGATGACGTATGGATTTTGTTTTTATAAGTTTAAAGGTAAGAGTGCCATGCTTTACATTGACGGAGTAGAAGAAACGAAAGTAACTTATTGAATGGTAGGACCCATGTACTTTCCGATGTCCGAGTAGATATTGTAAACAAATCGAAATAGTCCTCTGTCATTTTGAAACAACATCTATTATTGAGAACAATAAATCTAGCTCTAATGAAGATTCCAGATTTCGGCTATATTGGTCTGTTATAACGATTATAACAAAAGATCGTTTCAATTGCATAAGAAATCTGTTGTCAATTATTTCTTTTGGAGAGTTTGTGCTACTAATGAATATATACCAGATGAAAATATTTATTTAACTAATATCTCATTTATTTGGCTGATAATGGAACGAAATGTTAAATCATCCACTGAAAATAGTCTATCACTGTATGCACACTGGCGGAATGAAGATGAAACAATGTAAATTAGAAATAAATAAACAAACAAGCAACTTACTCGTAATTATTCGAAAATGTTTACACCCTCAAAGTGAGCAACAATCAGTTTTGTTCCATTATATAAAACCTACTAAATCAATGAATATAATTCTTACTTCAATTCAATACATTCTATTCCAAAACGAAACAGAGAAAAGCTCACTGGAAATGGAATCGTAGATAGTTTTATGGAGTAAAAAATTCTTTTATTTTCCTCATCCATTAGTATAGAAAAACTATCACTTGTTTATTACACATTCAATACGTCGAACTGAAACAAACAACCTTTAAGCATGAATATATTCTTTACTATGAGAGTTCGATATATGATTTTCTTCGAACCATTTCTTATTTCTTCACAGTAACACAGATCAAACTACCATTTTTTGATTGAATAAATGATTTAGAAATTAATATAAAACAATTTTTGAAAAGGAATTTAACAGTTATTCCATACGTTGAAATACCAATAAAGATTTCTATCATGTTGAATAGAAGTAATTGCTTGGATACTTCAGATTCAAATCAAAAATATATTCAATGTTCCTTTCAACTTTCTCCTATTAAATATTTTTTCAAATGAAATCAACGATACAGCGTAATCAAATGTCGACCAGCTCATCCATTTGTTCAAACGATCATCCAATGAATCACAATACTCTATTATTAAACATTTATTTTCTCATTTGACATCAGATTATAGATTATTCTATCCAATTTCATGATCTAAAATTTTTAAAAATATTTTTTATTCGATTTATAAAATTATTTAATTATTTTTTAATTATTTAAAAAAATACACACCGTACGCTACCGACATCTATAATGAATGATTTACTATATGAAGCTCGCCGTCGCTTGATCTGCCGCCTCCCAAGCGACTCCTCGCAATGCGCGCACCGAGTCAAAAAAGTGATAATGTTTTTTTTTTTTAGGATTTTTATTTCAACGCGCACAAGGAGGAAATGCAAATCAGCAAAGCTAAAACATAGTGTCTCTCTGTAAAAATTAATGCATCTCGCAGACGCATACATGAAGAGTTATTTCACCTCTTTTGCTCACTTCGAAGCAAAGATTACCACTCACTCATCCCCTCACACATCACATCACAAGCGAACACTTCTTAAGAAAGTTCTGTTCACCTCTTTTCCTCACTTCAAAGCAAAGCTTGCCACTCACTCACCTCATCACACATCATATCACAAACGAACATTACTCATAAAACTTCTGTTCACCTCTTCTCCTCACTTCGAAGCAAAGATTACTACTCACTCATCCCCTCACATATCACATCACAAACGAACATTCATCAGGAAACTTCTGTTCACCTCTT